>VWZZ01006232.1:220424-291145 GCA_013399095.1 Psophia crepitans | reverse complement strand
CAACTTGAGGCCATTCCCTCTTGTCCTGTTGCTTGCTACTTGGGAGAAGAGACCAAAACCCTCCTCACTACAACGTCCTTTCAGGTAGTTGTAGAGAGCGATCAGGTCTCCCTTCAGCCTCCTCTTCTCCAGGCTAAACAACCCCAGTTCCCTCAGTCACTCCTCATAAGACTTGTTTTCCAGTCCCTTCACCAGTTTTCTTGTCTTTCTCTGGACACGCTCCAGCAGCTCAATGTCCTTCTTGTATTGAGGGTCCCAAAACTGGACACAGTACTCGAGGTGAGGCCTCACCAGAACGGAGTACAGGGGACAATCGCTTCCCTACTCCTACTGGTCACACCATTCCTGATGCAGGCTAGGATGTTGTTGGCTTTCTTGGCCACCTGGGCACACTGCTGGCTCACGTTCAGCCGCCTGTCAACCAGTACCCCCAGGTCCTTCTCTGCCAGGCAGCTTTCCAGCCACTCCGCCCCAAGCGCTGCCTGGGGTTGTCGTGAGTCAAAATGCAGCACTCAGCACTTGGCCATGTTAAACCTCATACAGTTGGCCTCAGCCCGTCAATCCAACCTGTCCAGATCTCTCTGGAGAGCCTTTCTACCCTCAAGCAGACTGATACTGCTTCCCAGTTTGGTGTCATCTCCAAACTTACTGAGGGTGTACTCTATCCCCTCATCCAGGTCATCAATAAAGATGTTGAACAGCGCCGGTCCCAAGACCAAGAGTGCCAGCCCCAAGACCGAGAAGCAAAATATAAAGCACTGCAAATCATCCCTCTCTTTTTGAGGCATGAATGGATGAGCAAAGAGCTCCTGACTGAACTCACAAGTACAAACAAACTGTAGGAGATGGAAGCAGGGACAGGTGACCGAAGAAAAGCGCAGAGCTCCTGTGCCATTGTGCAGGGATGAAGTTAGAAAAAACAACGCTGACCCCAAGTTGAAGCCTGCAAGGGAGGCAGAGGGCAACAGGAAAGGACTCTACAGATAAACAAACAGCAAGAGGGAGACTAGGGAAAACATGGACCCACTGCTGGATAGGGCAGGGGACCAGGTGACAAATCACACAGAGGACACCAAGGTACTCAACGCCTTCTTTGCATCAGTCATTACTGAGAAGACTGACCTTCAGGAATCCAGGCCCTTGAAACCAGAGGGTAGGTCTGGAGCAAGGAAGATGACTCTCCATGAAGGAGGACCACATTAAACAGCACTTAAAGAAACTAGATGTACTTTGTTCAAATCTCAATTTGATCACGGACCCCAGAATTAGTAAATCCCATTAAAGATACTTCAACCTCTGCCTTGCAGAATGCTCTTAAGAATATCAAATTCAGGTGTGTTTTGCCATTACCAAGGCAGATGTTTCCATTCTGCAAGACAGACACTAGAAATAAACTTTAAATTGTTTCCCAGTGACTTGGTCACTCCCACTGGGCGCCAAAAGGAGGAAATAAGCGTTCTACCTTCCATATGTACATTCACAGTAGGTCATTATGGTCAGAGAGTTTCATGCAACTCTGACCCAGACAGTAAGGGAATACAAGATAAAAATAAAACTACACATAGCAATTCACAGAACATGGAATTTCAATGTGTATTTACAAGACCCTGTCTTCTTAATGATGGCTTACAAGGTACCACAAAACTGTTGCTGAAAGCGGGGAAGGCAGCCAACAGACAAAGCACTATAGATTTTTTTCTGCTAGCTTTCTATTCATTTCTAAAGCCCTATAAGCTCCAAAAATGACTGAAAGCTTCTTCTCCACTACTTTAGATTTCCAAAAAAGCTTTTAAGCTCCCTTCATTTCCTGTTCCCTCTCTTAATTCAGCCACTTTGGTAGCGTATGAAACTTACTAATTTTTGCTTTAATTCGGATTGTAGACAAATACCAATCAGACAGTGAAACATGTTATTGCTTTGCTGCTTCTTACACTCTGAAGCTATTCAGAAGTTGTTACAGGTAAGACTGGCACTGAAGATGATAATAAGTGGCATAAGCTCTCCCATTTTCTTATACTGTATCCTGAAGTTCAGTTTGACTGTTAGTATGTGTCTGAAGCTTCCTCAAATATTATTATTTGTGCTTTGGGGTTCTACAAATCATCACAGAACAGGAAGTGGCTAAAGATTCAGACGTTTTAAACTATAAAAAGGGATGGTGAAACTCTAATGAAGAAAGACCATATATACACAAAGCTCATGAAATAAAAGTATTAATATACACTTGAAGGTGCTTAATATGCATGTTGAAAATAAATTAAAAAAAAAAAAAACCCCACACACATAGAAACAGGTTATCGCTTTCACACTTGCAAATCTTGACCATTTCTTCCTAGCACAATTTATGAAGTATAGTGAAAGCATGTAACAACTTTAAATTATCCCAGTGCTCAGGCAAGAACATAATTCCACAGCATGCTTTACACAGAACTGCTCTGCCTTATTAGCTTATGCCTCCTCCTGTATTTCATTTTATTTCCCTCATCTCTGTAGTTAACAACACTAGTCACTATACAACCTTAGACATTTACATTTAGAAATCTAGCTATAAAACAGGTATAAAAACCTGTTAACAACAAAATAGTCATTGTTAAAATTGTTTCCATATCAGTTGATATTTGTCACTCACCTGAGTGTCCTTCCACCTGGTAATAAAGCTGTTCTCTATATCCATTTGTTTGACCTGGTCTTCATTTATCTGTTTAAAATGGACCATTGTCACCAATTAACAAGTATAACGGAGCTAGTATAAAAACTACAACATAAACTAGAAAACATTAATATAATAAACTAAATACAAATACAAATATAGAGGAATGCTTACATCTGACAATAGTAAATAATTAATAACTACCTAACAATAATAAATACCGTTACAATTAACAATACATGTTCTTATAGAAGCAGCTATGCAAAATATTCTATTAGTCAGAAACAGCACTTCATTGATAGGATTTGTTACTATAAACTTTACCAGACACGTTAGAAGAGAGAGGACTCCACGAAAAACTGTCAAACAATGTTACAGCAACACAGTAAACTCTAAACCAAAATAACTAATACAGATTGCTGCCAGTAGTATCTCTTCAATCCAGCTGGATTTAATGTTCTTTCTTGGACTACGGAACCAAAACCACTTTCTCTAGTCTTTATTGTAACCACAGCTAAGCTGAATGTCCACTGAATTAAGAGTTCCAAAGCC
Source organism: Psophia crepitans (assembly GCA_013399095.1). Classification (NCBI taxonomy): domain Eukaryota; kingdom Metazoa; phylum Chordata; class Aves; order Gruiformes; family Psophiidae; genus Psophia; species Psophia crepitans. The sequence goes on along the minus strand of VWZZ01006232.1, from coordinate 287,943 downwards.
CGGCAAATCCTCAGACAATGTAGCTAATGGCAAGATCATCTTTAAGAAATTTCTATATTGTAGTGTGTCTAACAGCTGAGGAATTAGGACGCTTTATAGAAAGATACCTACATCAAAAAGTTGCACGTAATTTTTAATTAGATCTTCAATTACATTGACTTCTTCACTAGTTTGGCCTTTAGTTTGAAATAAGCATGAGGAAAACACCAAGGCTAGGTTGTGAGGGTTCATATGATTGATTTCAGAACACTTCTGCACCCTGTTGAAGGAAAAATAAATACATTTAGGTTTCATTGTTCCTTTATTTGTATGACGCTCCTCTACAGAATACGGCGTTCATTTCAAAAAGAATAACTATGTTAAATGCAGTGAAAAAATCTAATATAATTTATTTTTTAGTCTTTACTTTTTTAATATTTGTTTCTTTATATTCTTTATCTCACATCTCATTACAGAAATGAAAACTTATACTTTCCATCTGCATTTCAAGGGACATCAAAATTATTTAAAATGGAATAAAATAGAATATTTCAGATGAAGGGACCTAACAAGAATCATATAGTCTGACTGCCTGGTACCTTCAGGGTTGACCAAAAGTTAAGGCACATTATTAAGGGCACTGTCGAAATGACTCTTAAGCACTGACAGGCATGGGGCATCGACCACCTCTCTAGGAAGCCTGTTCCAGTGTTTGGCCACCCTCTCGGTTAAGAAATGTTTCCTAACGTCAAGTCTGAATTTCACCGCGTGCAGCTTTGCACTGTTCCCACGCACTCTGTCACCAGATCCCAGGGAGAAGCGCTCAGTACCTCCCTCTCCACTTCCCCTCCTCAGGAAGCTGTAGAGAGCAGTGAGGTTGCCCTCAGCCTTCTCTTCAAACTAGACAAGCCCAAAGTCTTTAGGCGCTCCTCATAGGAGATGCCTTCCAGCCCTTTCACCAGCTTTGTTGTGCCCTTCTGGATGCATTCAAGAACCTTCCCATCCTTCTTAAATTATGGGGCCAAGAACTGTGCACAATACTCAAGGTGAGGCTGCACCAGTGCTGACTACAGATTCACTACATTATGTTACATATATATATCCTACAAACTTAAGACCTAAGATCAAACCAAGTGTGGAAAGAAATTAGATCCTTCTTAGTTTCTATACTTATGGTAAAGTTTTCTGTTGATTACATGATGTGTCCCCTTTTAGAAGCAAACACTTTTAAAGTATCGCAGAATTTTTGACCATTATACACATGAATTCAAAGTACTTTCAGAATAGATATAACAGCATATATTAATATTACCTAATTGGGTACGCTTAGAAACATCATTAAACTCAATACTGACTATAATATTTATCCCAATAATAGCACCAATCGATTTAATAATTATATAAACAGTTTTTAAAGGACAATTACATATAACGTAATTTCTGAATGCAGTATCCTGTAAAGAAGATGTTCTATACATTCATTGCCCACTACAATTTATCAGGAATATAATTTGACTTGTTCAATAGATAATATAATATAATGTAATATCATATCGTATCATCTAAACCATCACTATTTAACCATGACACTGCAGAATCTTCTAAGTCACCTTTTTTATACATTTGCTGCTGCTTATTTGATCTAGGAATAACACATACCCTTTTCTGCTTAAACAAGTTTATGTTTTGGATATTCTCTACTGTTACCGCAGTTGCAAAATGAAGCATTGATCAAAACCAGAAAGGGTAGATAATTCTCAAAGTTACTATGTGCAATACAGATTGTGGAGAAGGACACTTTCCCTGAAAAAAAATCTTTTAATTTCAAGAACGATTTGCAACAATCCACTGGAAGACTAGCAGATTGGGGTAAATGAGTTCTTATAAAGAAGCTACATCAAAAATTACCCTACTTGGACACATACATTGGCAGCCCTGTCTTGCTGTAAGGCTGTTCCATCCCATTGATATTTATAGATACTTACTGCTAAAAATACAACCAAAGAAAAAACACATTAGAAATTAAAGAGCATCAAATATAATTGTCACAACTAGGTAAGCTTTTGATGCTTACTAGTTAATCAAACAAGTTACATTTCATGGTAGAGTTATACTGAGAACACATTACAAGAATTTCTCAGCTACAGTGCATCATTTGCATTGACCTGTAAAGATGTTCAATTAAAGCAGCCAACGTTGCCCTATTGACTGGTGGAAGTGTCCGAATAAAAGCTCCATATTTCCTCACACGTTCCTTTTCATTCTGTGTATCTGCCAGAAAATAATAATCATTGAGCATTAATAACAACTCATACTAAAAACCAACAGCAGTTCTCATTAACTATATTGGAATCATCTAGTCATTTAGAATTACAATTTACCCAATCAATCTTCTCTTCATAAAGGCAATACTGACAATCTACCATTAACAAAGTCTATTATTGTACACCACTTCAGGGAAACAGTATCAGCAATAAAGAGGACCAGTTCTAATATTCAAGCAGCATTTGCTACAGTTTAAGGCTAAATGCCAGAATAGAAATTGCTCTTCCTCTCAAAGGATATTTAACCTGTAGTTTGTGTGCGTGCATATGTGAGTGCATTTGTGTGTGGGAACTCTTAGAAATACATTTGCACTTGTGCAGAGATGAGAAAGGAAAAGACCTTTTGGTCTTTTTTATTTTTATTGGAAAAGAATCTCAAGGTCCAAAGTAGTTTAAATATCCACATACATAACACTAGTAAGGGGAGAGCAAAGGGGTGGTGAATAAACTGTACAAATTTACATAGCTTGAACAGTGGCAGAGCCAATGACAGGAATTCCGATCTTGGGAATTGCAGTATCTGAGACACAGCCATAGCACTCTACTTTCAAGTTAAGCCTGCCTCCCTGTGCTGCATAGATACTATAGAGCATAATCCTGCTTAGGGCGTGAGCAGAAGTTCCTTTAAATTTTATTTATTTAGCTTTTTCCTCTCAGTCTCTTGCTTCTTTCAAGTTTCTGAAAAGAAAAAGCACAGAACTCCTCTCATCTCTTGCAGCTGATTTAACTACTGTGTTTTGATTTCTTTGGTGACTGGAAGAAAAAATAAACAAATAAAAAACAGTTTGAAGGTCTTCTGCTCTATCTTCCTAAGTGTTTTTATCTTCCCACAACTTTCAGTGTTCACTTAACTATAACAGGATAGGATTATGCCCTGCAAAGCTGAAGCAGAATTTTAGCCCCGGGGTCAAATCAGGAAGTTAAATCACTGTAGCACCATTACGCACTGTCACAAAAGAGCTAACTTACGTCTAAACCACTACAGACACAACTTTTTCTGATTTCTGATGAGAGCAATCTTGTGGTAAGTGAATAAATTCTTCCCTCTAGTTTGTTCAAATCGAGCTTAAAGGTCAAAGATGTGTAATATTCATACTTGAATTTCCCAAACTTCTAGTGATTCATATTAAAGCAACCTCTATATGTTTGAATTTAAGCAAAATCAGAGAGGGATATGTTTTTAATATCTTTATTTTTTTTTCCAAGACAAAACTTGCCACACAGTAAATAGGCCTATATGATTTCAGTGTATTAATGCAGACATTAACATTCTGTCTTAGCTTTTCCTATGCATCTCATTGCTATGCATCACCTGCAATTCTACAGCACAGTTGGTAGAGACAAAGTTTGTTTCTTACAGTCTGTAAACACAGACAATATAGAAACAAATAGAAATATAGCTGGTTTGTAACAACACTAAAAAAATCAGCACAATTCATGCAATGAGAAACTAATTAATGTACAAGTAATCACATGGTTCTGTTTTCAACCAGACACACACAACCTTGTGTTTTAAATATATCAGAAGTTACAGCTTGGATTGAAGTTACTTAAGTTTTCTTTCAGATTACGTTATTATTTCTAAGGAAATGAAAAACAAGTAACAGTTGTTAAGAAGTTTACATTATTAATACATAACTTTATGTGAACGTTCATAAAAAAATATCTGAAGAATTTAAGCAGCAAGACTGTCATTTAACTATCATGCAAGATAACAGCATCAACATTTTGCCACTTTGGAACTGGACTTCTACACATGGTCAAAAGACAGAGTACACGCTTTCTTCCTACTCTAATGTTGGGTTATATATTGGCTTTCAGGTTGGAAATTAGGAGAAATTTCTTCTCAGAAAGAGTGGTCAGGCATTGGAAAAGGTTGCCCCGGGAGGTGGTGGAGTCACTGTCCCTAGGGGTGTTTAAGGAAAAGTTGGATCTGATATGTAGGGACATGGTTTAGTGGGTAATAGGTGGTAGGGAGATGGCTGGACTAGATAATCCTGGAGGTCTCTTCCAACCTTAATCATTCTATGATTCTATGACTTCTACCATCAATGCTTCTGTAAAATACTAATCATCACTTCTTTCTTTGGCTGATCCAACTACAACTATGAAATACTGGCCTACTGTTTACAGTCATACTGTCAAGGAAACATAGCTATTTGTTATTATTATTATGGTTCACTTAAAGGTAATAAACCCCTCTCTGATTAACCTAAATATATTGCAGCCAAGCTTTAAACACTTTTTTTCCTCACTACAATTGCTTTGGTGATTTATCAAATAACACAGGTTGACACAGAGCAAGTAATTAACAACACCCTCAAATTTGATACTAAAAAGGTACATACAACCTTTCTTCTGTTGGGTGTTATTGAATACATTACCTAATGCAGAGATCCAGAATGGATAAAGCTCTTTAGTGAGAAGTGCATCATCTATTTGAGAAAGAAAACTTTTCAATACATCAGTCACATCTTCAAGCTGATGTTTTCCTGCTCTCAGTTTAACACTCCTTGCATCTTTTTTAAAGCTTTCCAGCAGTTCAGCCACATTGGAAGAATCACCATTCTTAAGGTAGATCTGCTTGCTACCTAAACCTAAAAAGTTACGGAAATACAGGACAGAAAAATAAATAAATGTAAAATCATGTATTCTTTTAAAAATTCCTAACATTATCATATGAAAAGCATATCTGGCTGTCAGACACATTGTATTTCCTACTAAAATCTCTGTGACCTTTTGCACATACTCCTTCATTAGTAAAAACAACACCAAGTCTGCTTACACCCAACCAGATATCTTTGTGGTCCCAGTCTTGCTTAATATTATGACATGTATATTTTACAATTTCAGGAATACTTTACAGGCAATTCAAATCCCAAAATTTCTTCAGGACTTTCTAAAACAATAGTTTCAAAAGGCACAGCAAAGGAAAGAAGTTTTGATGGCTGGTATTGTACTATACTTAAAACACAGCTGCTTTCATGAGCAAAACTCCCACTATTTTATTACCTTACTGATCAACTCAACTTAGAACTCAGTAAAGTGTTACTGTATTCATCCAACCTGAAACGTTTCACTCTTAAAAGCCTCAAGATTAGTAGAAAATACTGCTTTTTTTCTGACTTTTCTTGAGTTCAGGAAGATATCAGGCAGTCACTATTCTTATATTTAACAACTAAAACACCAAAGCCCAAAGCCAGCTTAAAAGAACTCTCACAGCTTAAACCACAATCAAGACTACCTTCACTTACTGCTTATGTGAGTAGCCAAAACAGTATTTTATTTTTTTAAAACACTTGTGAAATTTTGGCATAGATGTGCAGTCCTGTTGTTTCTCTTTGTAGAGGTGTTTCCTGTGTTCCCAACATTATTTGGGAGAAAATCATATTTTACACAAAACTCTGCTTTTCTTATGTACCTGTCAAATTAAGCACTCTGTCAAAGCCTCTGAATGCATATCTTATGTTCTTGTAGTTCACCTTTCCCGTAATGCCCATGAGCACTACCTCTTCGATACCGCCTTGGTGTTAATGTCAGGAACGGCTGTGGGACCTGATAGCATCTGTCAGCTGTAGACCACAACTAAATACAGAACCCTTACCATGACAACACAAAAACATGATGCATCCAAGTAACGCATGCAAATAATTCCTTCAGGTTTCAAATGAGTATTTTAACACCCAGTAATGCTCATCCTGAAGAGATATCTTTTTTTCAATAAAGATCTAACTTTTTAAAAAGACATTAGGAAATTGAATTTTAATTCAGAACACACACAAGCAATTGTTCTGAGCAGTGGACGTAATTACCCCACTTGAATGACATTTCAGTGTCTGAAACAGTTGATACTTAGAATAACTCCTACTGCTAATGATTAAAAAATAATTTAGCAAAACCATTTTTTTTCTTGGTTTTAGGCAATAGTTGTAAGTCACACACAACTATTTACCATAATACAGTGTTGCCATATCCAAAAGCTATTTAGTTAAATGTCAATCACTGAAATACAAATTAGGCTCTCTTTAACTGACAGAGGTTACAGACACATTTATCCACAACACAGATTTGTACAGGGTTGACAAGTATTTAGCATTTCACAAGAAAACTGATGAATTTGCAGCAGTAAAAAGGACACAGGCATCATCTGCATATGACCTAAAGCTATGGGAAGTTAGGCTGGCAAAATTTACTTTAACAACCGGTATCTGACTATACATTCTTAAGCTATTACACTGAGAAACCAGCGACCTTAAGACCAAACTCAGCTCCACAGTTAATATCAGTCTCCCGGAAGATGTACTGACCAGTCCAGGCCATAGCCTTTCCTGGTCAACATAGCTTATTTTCATGTCTGAGGTGTTCTACACTGAGGCACTGGACCCCAAGGCTGAGCTACATCAGGCAAACAAGTCAATTTTTAAACTAAGAAGGTATTTATAATGGTCATCTACCAAGTTGTATTTCCCCAAACTGCCCATTCTCAGATGTGCAGCAGTGTACTTCATCGTACCAAAGAGCAGCAAGGGTAACGAGGAGCATGGTTTTACTTCAGTAATATATAAACTCATTTAATAAGATCTGATGGTGTGGAGGCTTAAGTATTATACAAATGATCTTAGGTTGAGTAAAATCCACTATACTTACCATACTGTGTAACAAATGCTATACAGCTGTTCACTATAATAGGAACATCATTTTTGCTGAGCTGCTGATCTTGTAATGCATTACCATCTGTACCTGCTGCTTTTTCAATTGCAGTATACCAGACCATGAAATCCAGTTTAGTATGCCCATGGATGTATAGTGTCCTGAAAATATAAAAATATTTTGAATGCAGGAAAGAAAGAGAAATCTAATGTTACTGGACTACAGCAACATAGCAGACATCTGGTAAAAATAAGAAATACTTAGAATAAGACATCAAGGCACCTTCCAACACATAAAGCTGTCATGGTGGCCTATTTTTCTTTCCCAACTACATTTGTACTAGCAGGGTCACAATAAATGAAAGAAGATCCACAAACACTGTCACGGCCTCTGAAAGAACCTGACCAACAGTTTAATTACTCTTCTTCAGTCTTGGTCCTACACTGTGCATTCCTAAATCCAAGTTGCAGTTAACAGGGAAACAGAGATTTCGGGACAACTCTGAATACTGGAAAAGGCTTTCCTCCTCTTCCATCCACTCCCCCTCCTGCAATTTCTGTAGAGGAGCTGAGACATATTGAACTTCCCTCCTTCACAATTATCAAAATGACCACCCTCAGGAAACCACAGAGCTAAGGAACATGTAGGAAAAAACTAAGAGTTGAGGTAGAATAAGTTAATGGAACACTTTAATTAGCTGTCTACCTCAAAGCACATTCCTGTTCTATTATTTAAACATGCCACAATAATCTCCTCTGTTTACCCCTGACAGTCTAAAGACAATTCCAAAACTAAAAAGTTTAAGTGTGTACATCCATCCATATGCATATATGTAATAAACAACTGGTTTAAGTATTAAAAGAGCAAGCAAACTTTTCTATATACATACTCTTTGTCTCCCACTAAAGAAATGTACGGGATTCATTTTCTTTAATGACAATTTATTTGGTAAATAGAAAAAGTTAAAATCTTCTACTAAACTTCTATGAAAATACTTTGACCAAAATACAAACAAAATTTCATTTTGATTATTTTATTTAGAAATAAACCAAAATATTCTATATAATGATGGAATGTTTCATTTCAGATTTTTTTTTACTGGCATCTTTCAATTTTGCTTTTATAAATGTTTCCATTTTAGCATTCCTACCTTGATAGGAAGCGGAGATGCAGTACACACACACCCCCACNNNCCCCCCACCCCCCCCCCCCCAGGACCTGACGTATTCTCAGGATCTGCAGGCTTAGCCATTCAGCAGCAGAGTAGGAGACACTAAATATTTCACCTTACTGAAGCCCGTTTTTAAAAAGTCTACTAACTTCGAAAGTCGTACTAACCACCACACGTGCCTGGCTAGTACAAACACTCAGCCTTTCTCTTACATTAAGAAAAAAAAATAATTTGCGTAAAGCTCTCAAATTCTTACAGCAAAATGAATGTGCCTAATTCAATACTTTTAAACATTTTCTGAAGACCTGTCAGACCGGATATCCTACATGGGTGTTTCTCAACCAATGGCTTCTGAACACCACCTCATCCTGACATCTTCCAGTATTGCTGTAACCATATTAAGAGGAAATGAAAAAGTTTGAACTGAGTGGAAGAGAGTCTGACAGTGTATGTTACACGATTCCTTTAGTACTACTATTCACAGATCAGCAGAGGTCAGGACTATGATTTATAAAAGATTTATGGTGCTTCCGAACACAAGAGATGCACATATATATGCATATTACTGTGGTTTTATTTTCCATGCAGAACAGCAGGAGTCGCATTACAGTATTATGCAAAAGAATAAATGGAAGCCTCAACAGATTATTTTTTGTTATCTAGAGAATTATGACATGTACAGGAAGCAGCACACTGTAAAGTGAAAATAGTATTGCTTCTAAACAAGGAAAGGGCAACTCTGCTGTATATCATTGAATTGATACCAGAGGAAGAAAAAGGAAACACAGTAGTGTATTGAACTTCAAAGGTAATTTAAACTTATCTATATTTTTTTTTTCACAGAGATATGAAAGTTTCAATCATGTGCCTGTCAATCAACTGCCATGATATATGAATTACCTAAACTATGCGAAAAAGACCATGTTGTATTTTATGAATTTTCCCTTAACGCATCCCCATTAGAAAAAAAAAAATGTATCAGAATTACCAAGAGATGATGCTCTTATTGTCTTCAAAAATTTGAAAACCTGTTAAATTGCATTCAAATTACAGAGGAAAAGGTTACTTAACACTTAACAAAGGAAATGGGGTATCAGTTTAAGTAGCAGTCCTATGGCACAAACAGTCATGAAAGAAGCCACTGGCAAAAAAAAAAAAAAAGTGAAAAATCTTGCTGCTATTGTGAAGCTAGGATTGTTCATGAAAGGCAACTAATTATTTAAAAAAAAAAAAAAAAAAAAAACAAAACAAAAAAATTTTCCCCAATANAGCTAGGATTGTTCATGAAAGGCAACTAATTATTTAAAAAAAAAAAAACAAACAAAACCAAAACCAACAACTTTGCCCAGTCAAAAATCTTCAGTGCTGTCACCTAAGAAAGTCAGATAAGAAACAATTTCAGCATTTACTGCACCACCATGAAATAGAAGGGAGAAGAGGAAGTGAAATCAGTACTGGACACAGTTCAGAATTCAGTCAATTCAATGTGGAAGTGGCTTAGAAAGGTCATCTCAAACCACAATATTTTTGGCAGAGAGCGAGCACAAGAGAGAGGACAGTTAAATCATTAAAACATACAACAATGTATGAATAAGAAGTCCAAGAATTCCTTCTATTTTACATTTCAGCAAAACTTAGCAACATTTTTTTCCTACTTGGAAACCATTTGTTGATCTCCACGACCGTGGAAGGTGGTATGAAAATCTAAGGGGAAATAGTTACCAGTAGAAAAGCAGAACTTTGCTCAAAGCACAGTAGAAGTCTTCTACAGAATTTTGTGAAGTAATAGACACATCTTTGCAGATCTAGCTTCTGCTTTTCATGTCAATGTCATCTTCTCCTCCACAGTTTTCAGAGACAGCAGCAATAATAAATACATGTATTTCTCACTGAACTAATTGCTATTATCGAAATACAAAGCTATATTAAATGCAAGGCTTGGACTAAACACAGGCTGAATTGTACTGATGTCCCATGTACAACGAAACCGAGCAACTTAACATCAAGAATATTTCCAAGCTTATAGAAGTAATTGTGTTTGAAATAATTTTTACTGTTCTGTTTACAAAGATCTACCTATCATGCAGATTAACTGCTTTACACAGACTGAACATAAAGACTACCATATAAATTCAGTGCCTTCTACAATACGTTTATGTATGTGCTACTTCTTTGAGTTCAAAAGATTGATAAAGTGCACACAGTTCCTAAAAAATAGTTAGCAATAGTGACTACATGGTAAATAATAGCAGAGTTTTTGCCCTGTTAAGCATGAAGCACATACAGTCCATACCCCAGAAATTAATAATTTCAGTATTCAAACAAACAAGAAGGCCTGCCAATGTAGAGTTCTGTCTTAGGGAGTTGAGGAAACCGAACTGGCACAAAGGGCTTGTCCTGGTTTCAGCTGAGAGAGAGTTAATTTTCTTCAAGAAAGTCAGTATGGGGCTGTGTTTTGGATTTGTGCTGGAAGCAGCGGTGATAGTGGAGATGTTTTTGCTGTTGTGGGGCGATGCTTACACAGAGCCAAGGACTTTTCGGCTTCTCGCACCAACCCGCCGGCAGGATGGCGGGGGGTGCACACGGAGTTGGGAGGGGACAGACAGGACACCTGACCCAAACTGACCAAAGGGGTATTCCATACCATATGACATCATGCTCGGTTTATAAGGGGCTTGGGAGGAAGAAGAAGGGGGGGGCAGCGGCGTTCGGAGTGATGGTGTTTGTCTTCCCAAGAAACCATTACGCGTGACGGAGCCCTGCTGCCCTGGGGATGGCTGAACCCCTGCCTGCCATGGGGAGCGGTGAATTAATTCCTTGTTTTGCTTTGCTTGTGCACGCGGCTTTTGCTTCACTTATTAAACTCTTGTATCTGAACCCACGAGTTTTCTCACTTTCGCTCTTATGATTCTCTCCCCCTTTCCAAAGAGGGGGACTGAGCGAGCGTTTGTGTGGTGCCCAGCCAACGGCTGGAGTAAAACCACGACAGGGCTGCAGCAGTCCAAGATCTCCTAGTCTCAACATCAAGGAAGCTAATGCTAGCTTTTCACCTTTATTGTCAACTACCATCATTATATCCTTCAGGACCAGTAGTCAGACAAGCAACGTATGTGAGTGCACTGCATCCACAACAGTGCAAAGGCTTATCTTTAACCCATCTTGCAAAGTCCACGACCTTTAGCTATGTCTGCATACTCTACACAATACTGCATTAGGAAAGCAGTGATACTAACTGATTTTGGGTCAGGGTTGTGGGGAGGAAGGGTGAGGAATGGTGAGGAACAGACATCAGCATAACTCAATGTCCCCTAGCAATTTTCAAGTGATTCTAATAATCTATGTGTCCACAAAGGTAAAAAGAACATAGCATTACTATGAAATGGTATCAGAATAATCAAATTCCACCTAAAGTATTGAAATTCCACTAATAATTACAGATATATAGCAAAGGTCAGCAATATTTCTTCAAAGGATATTAAGGGTCTTACGTTCAGCACATGGTACTAGAAGCACAGGTCACAGAATCACAGATGTGTAGGGGTTGGAAGGGACCTCTAGAGATCACCAAGTCCAACCCGCCTGCCAAAGCAGGTACCCTACACTAGGCTGCACAGGTAGGCATCTAGACAGGTCCTGAATATCTCCAAAGAAGGGGACTCCACAACCTCTCTGGGCCGCCTGTGCCAGTGAAAGTGAAAGTCCTTTCACTCATATGAGTCATATGTTTGGAATATTTCTGGATTCTAGAATTTTGTGCTCATAACTGCTTTTTACAAGAAATCTTACTGTTAGCATCAAAGGGTTAAGAAGAAAGTATTGTAATTAACGAACCATCAGCATAAAGAAGTTGTGCCAGTATGTAGGGAAAGTTTGTTACCTATAATAAGAAAGAGCTAACTACAAAGTAGTATAACAGGGGGGAAAAAAAATAAATCACCATCTGGATTACATTATGGTCTGAAAACATTCACTGACACTTAAGAGAGAGCTTAAATGATTACAGGAAAAAACCAACCCACATTCAAAACTGAATTGTCTGCACAACTGTATGGCATTAGAGATTTTGCATTTTTTTATGTATATAGAAGACACATTTCAAAATGACTGCATACAGTGGTTTTCAGAGACTTTTCCTCTCTTCAGTGTACAGATCCCTCTGTTGACTCAGCTGAACTACACAAGAGTAGCTTCTTCACCTATATACCATGCAACTTCTGTTTGGATGGCAACAAGAGATGACCACCAGTATCTTCATAAATTTTACAGGTAGGTAGGAGAGAGGGGAAAAAAGATACTCAACTGTCTATGGAGCAAACCAGAGGACATCTCTGTGTGACAGAGGGAAGCGTCAGACACAGAAATCTGGAAAACTGTTTGCCACAAGCAAGAAGTTAGGAAGCATTTTAGCTAGGAAAGCAGAATATAAGAGAATGATTATTGCATAAGAAAAGTGTTGTGAGAAGTCAGGATTTCCAGTTGGGTTGGAGATAGTTCTAATAGGTTGGACAAAATGTTCCAACAGAGATCAGAGTGCAGCAACACTTCCAAACAGGTGCTACAAAGGGAGTGTGTTCTCCAATTTACTTAGCAAAGACACTCAAAGACAAACATGAAATATCTTTGGGATCTGAAAAAAAAAATCTAGATTTAGAAAAAGTCTAGGATTATTGTTAAAATATAGGAAGTATACCAAGCTTCAAAAAAAACCCAGCAATCTTCAGAAGAAAAACGGCCTTATTGCTTTGAAAATGTTTTAGCCTGGTTCAGCCTCTCATGACACTCCATTACTCTGCAAAGCTGGTATGATCATCACCTCTTATTTCTGAGCTGCTAGTTTTCTTTTGCTGAATATGTTAGAGAATAAATGATCAGCAACATGCTAAGCAGAAAACAGGGTAGAGGAAAAGGGGGTGGAAATAAAGAGGGGGGGCAGGATTGGATAGGATTCATACCTAAGACACTTCAGAAAAAATCTCACATGCCTTTTGGTAGTATTCTCTCCAAATTCTTGTGTTTTATACAAGCAGAAAAGCATTATGCACCTTGCAGCCCAAAATCAATTGTAAACTCTTCCTCTGAGTAGTTATGGATCAGATGAACACTACATATACCCCATGAACTTAACATATGCATAAATTTACTAATTACATTTTAAATGTCCAGAATTCAGAGACCTATTACATTGTAATTGTTTCAGAAGTCAGACTTGAAGTTTTTATAGTTCTGAAACTGTTTATTTGCATATGCAATTCCTCTTAAGTGAGAAGATCATTTGTATCAACTTAAGTAATTTTTTTTAACTACAGCAACCAATGGAAAAAGTATCAAAGGTATCGGGAAAATCGTACATTACTTGTATCATAAGTAATCAACCCAATGACTGAGACTTGGAAAAAAAAGGCATAATTTTTTCCTAAGTAATGGGAAGTTAGTTTGAAGTTAGTAACAAAAACAACAGAACAATATGAGCTTCAGCAGGAAAATAGTCAAGGTTATTTTCATCGTTGCTTGTAACAAAATTTAGTAAGATGTTGTAAGACAATCACCACATTTATTTCTTTATGCAAAAAAAGGGAGGTGTTTTGTTTTTGTTGGGTTTGGTGTGGGTTTTTTTCAAATTTTTCTTAATTCTGGAAAAACGTTAGTTGTTTCATTTCATTCTTGCAGTACTGGTTTTTAGGATTTTATCATTTATGCTGTGTTCAAGTGACTAAAAAATTAATGTGAAAGTTTTCAATAGATCAGTATATAGGGTCTCTTCCAAAAGATCAATCTATGCCAAAGCTGGCATCAGACAAGCACTGCTATAAAATAACAGACAAAATAGGAAAAACCTAGAAATTATGATATATCATTTAGTTGACGCTGATGACGTGTCAAAGGTATTAATTTATTTATTTAGAGTTTGGAAAGGCAGGAGGAGGACTGCTGGTTTTGTTTCCACTTACCATAAACTAAGTCTAAAGATAAAGGGTTTTTTATACTTAATCATTTCCCAAACTCACTGCAAGATGCAGTATCATGCAACTGTGCTGAACACCTGGATACTTTTGGAGTAACACCCTAAGCAAGAATCACTGTGCCAAAGCTTATATACCTACATGGCTTTTAATGGTTAAGATAATGTGAACGCTATGTATTTAAATTCTTTATGGCAGACTTCAGTGAAGAAAAATTAAACGTATTCATGGTCATCATAAATCAGCCACACTGTCCCTCTTGAAATTATGTTCAAATAGTTCAGAATTTCCATTAAACTATTAAAGTAGTTCAGGGAAAACCTACGCTTACTTGACAGAAATATTATAATGAAAGAAATAATGAAAGCTAGCTTGGAGCTAGAAGTTTTGCTCAACACTGATATCCATGAAATTAGATGCACACTTTGTATGCGTTCATTGGACTGCACCTTGAACAGGATACCTCTTGTTCCCTGGTTGGTCTATGCAGATTACTTAATATTGAATCTTTCAATATGCTTCTTTAGAAGAAAAAAAAAAAGCAACAGGTGAAAGTTTTTGTTTCTGATCAGCATCACCCTATTGAATTCTGGAACTTCAACAGTATCTTAGAAAGAGTTAAAATTCAGAACACACAAGCTACAATAAGTTTCTCTAACAAGTTTCTCCAACTCTGAATAGATGACAAAGGTATTTGTGGGTTTGGATTTTTTTTTTTGTTCCCCCAAAGAGAAAAATAATCTTCCTTTATTAACCTATTATTGCCTGTTCAGAAGACTGTGTAAACACTGCACCACTTCTTATACAGACCTTTGCCTAATAACCTGTCATTCAAACAAAAATATCCCAATCTATTACAAAATAAAAATTATTCTGAATTATTTTACTTTCATTTTTAAATGTGTGCCCATATAGGAGGCAGAAATGCCCTACCTCATTTCATGTTTCAACCTCCCATATCACTACATTTGACAGAGACATCTCAGCAGAATATTACCTACTTGGAAGCACATATGGATCATGTTTCCTTCAAAAGTATGCTTGTTCCCCTAGCTAGTATGATGTCAGTTGAGATCAGACATTACAAGATTAACCAGGGGACACATACCTACCACTCTATCCTGACCTACACAGATTGACACACAGAATTCTGGGACATAAGAATGATAAAAAAAAATAAATTGAGAAGTGGTAATTGAAGTTAGGTCCTTTTGAAGAAACCATTATTGGCAGACTAATCTAACTGGGAATAATTTTCTCAGTGGGAAAACTGCTTTCAATTAAGCAGTACTTGTTAGCATTTCCTGACATAGACATAAAATGTAATAAATACACAAAGACTTTCCCTGCTTTAAAAAGCAAATTTTCTCTCTCTCTAGCAACTGCCAGTGAAAAAGCTCCATGACTGATCAGCAAGAATTCTAAGATACCAATATAAAAGCAGATCAAAGCTTTATTCAGATGGGAACCTTACCTTCCTTTTTCAACGAGCAGCAGGACGTCTACTTTCTCTCCATTTTGCATCACATTACTGATTGCTGAAAACAAACCACATAGACATTCCTATGATCTGCACAAACACATATGTATAGAGAAACACACACAGCCTGCATATATAGACACATTTTTTTCAAAGTGATCTTCAGTGACAAAAGGAGGATGGAATTCTTAATCATTTCAAATAAAGAGTGCTGCTGCTAATAGAAACAAAACTCCACAAAATATCACAATACACTCACGTCTACAATAAAAAAAAATACAGAAAATTATAAAGAAAGGTTAAACAGGCACTTTTTAATGTGAAAACATGCTACAATGTTTTATTATATTAAAATTAAACTTGTAAATACAAGTCTTAGAAGATATAACGACTCAGAAGCAAGCTGGATTTTTTAATCCATTAATATACTTGCAGTCTAATGGCTGCAAGCATTTACAATAACATAATGTGAGTTATGTGTTATACTGGGAAGATCACTGCCACCCTTCTTTATGTTGCCTTATGCTATTCCTGCTAAAAAAAGCACCTTGCAAAACACCTGCATACAGGAAAATACATCTGGATAGTTTCCAATAACAGTGCTTATAAAATTAAACTGTGCGCTATGCTAAAAACAGGAAAGTAAACGTAACCTGTTTCTTAATTCAAAATTCTGAAAAGTTAATTCTGTCAAAGCTTAGGTCTTCTACATAATCCACATCTTATCTCAACTAATTCCCAGAGACAGTAAAGTCCTGAATATCAGTGGAGCTCAATGAACATATTCTGATGCATGTTATATGATGTTTTTGTATCACATATACTCCTGGCCTCAATTACATTTACTGAGTCAAATATCAAGAAGGTAAGTGACTGTACTTCACTGATGATTCATCATTTGGCAAGTTTCAGTTATACAATTCAGTTGTAATAGTGGAGGAGATTTATTTGGGGAAACCAGAAATCAAAAGACAAGACAGGAGTATGGATATACAATGGTTTCAAGAAATACAACTCTGTTATACAGCTAACATTTTAAAAAATCAAACTCCAAGCAAAAACAATGTTCAACCAAAAGTGAAGTGTGTTTCATTTCTATAATTGAGATATACACAGATTTTGGATGCTTATATGAGTATGGTAGGAGCAATTACAGTTGCATTATCAAAACTATTACTAGAAACAGTTCTCCTAATGCCTAACCTTTTAATTCTGAATCAAGATCAAAAAGTATTTACAAGTCAAAAAATAGCGAGAGGCACAAAAATATTCCTGATTAAAAACCACCTTCCTGGTGTTATTCACTGAAAGTGTAAGGTGGCAGTAAATAAACTGTAGAAAGCCCAATGGCATTTATGCAAGTTCCTGCAAAACAGTCCACATTCAGACAGCATTTACAAGGAGGATCATCAATAAAGTGCTAAATTATTGTCTCTATGTTATTTTAATATAAAATCTCAGATTATTTTTACTGTCCTACATAACACATTGCCTTGTTCAATATAAAAACAAGTAGGGCAGATATGCTTAAAGAGGATTCAGAGCATAATTACAGACAATGATGGAAAATTGGTCATAGAAGACCATTTATATAAATATTTATCTTTCCATGTCATGATACTGAGAAAAGAATATTTTTAGTATCAGAAAAAAAGAAAAGTCTATTAGTCTGAAATAGTTTTCCAAGAGAATTATAATTTTTTCCAGTACATTTGAGTATTTTAAAACTAGGCCTGTCAATCATCTCAAGAACATGTTCTGCAGTGAGTATTTCTGCCCTGTCAAAAATATGAGACAATAATCCCAAAAGGTCATTTATTATTATTCGATTCTGTACTCTTGTAAGAAAGATACTGCTGCAACTGGAAAAAAAAATTGTCTTCATTCATTACGAAGCTGTGAAAAATCTCTCTAGCGTGTGCCACTAAGTAGGGAAAAAAAATCCAGGATGGACCTTTACTATCTCCATATTTAGACAAGAATTCGAAGAGCATCTGGCTCATGCAAAGGAGTAGTTACTGAGCTCCCTACAGTTTATGACTTTAAAATGTAATCAACATATCCTTCATAGTGGATTAATTCTGTAGAGTATTTCCTGAATTCTAGATGTTAAGTAAAATTCTTACTTAGTTCTTGCAGCCTCCTTAGATATATGGAGTCTTCTTCAGCATTCTCCATTTCAAGACAAAAATAAAGGCTCGACTTCTCTATAGCAAACCAGCCTTTTCTCCACTGATCCAGGCTATGGCAATCTTTGTAGTACAGCTGCCCAATCAGGTCACAGTTTCTTTCTAATAAGCATTCAGCCACAGGGGAAACAAAATGCTACCAAAGAAAATGGGGTGAGTCAGATGAAGGAAAAAAAACCCTCTTCCCCTAAAAAAAAACAAATCAAGATATTGCAAATCTATAAGACTCAAGGATGAAAGCCAAAGTGAAAAAATAAGACTTTCAGATTTATCGTTCATAAAGCCATGTATACACTGAATTTAAATTATAAAATCAAATATAGCATTTTTTCCCTTCACGCTCTACAATTCAAACATTTTTGCTTTTCAAATTACAATTGATTTAATTAGTAATGGGACTATTAGCATTTGCTACTGCATAAAATACAGTACTCCTTTATGAATTCTGTTTCAACAAATAAAATTGCAACCATAAACAACTTAGCTGAACTAAATTCACATAGTATATGTCTTCATACTACAGCACCTTTAATATATTCGTAAGGTCGACATTAAAATGTTGCTTCAATTCCTTTTTCATTTTATTATCTTGTTTCAAACATTAAATCACAGAAGTTATTTTTACCTGCCGCACAAAAAGCCTTTACACACAGAATAGATCAGTATTCATCAAGAATGGCTTCTCAGAGGATTTTAAGCTAACAATGACACTTTATTCTTTATGCAAAGGCTCCTGGCCTAACTGGAAAAGATAATTATCAGTATTACCTTAGCTATTGCCCCAGTCCATTTTCTTTGTGAATATGCAGTTTCAGCTCCAAATAGAAAAACACGTTCTGACATTAAGTAGATTTCAAAGGTAAAGATGTCCCTAAAGCAAGCAAGAGGAAAAAGGCAGCTGTATTTAGTTTTCATAAAAGTAGACATGGAGTCCCATTTCTTTATTTTTTTATTATTTCATACTTATGGAATTGAATCAATCTGCATTTCTCGTCCAATCTTGCCAGTACAATGTTACTAAAACCAAAGTATTTTATAACTGCGTCCAGCTCTGGAGTCCTCAGTACAGGAAAGACTGCTGGAACAAGTCCAGAGGTGGGCCACAAAGATGATGAGAGGGCTGAAGCGCCTCTCCTACAAGGACAGGCTGAGAGAACCAGGGTCATTCAGCCTAGTGAAGGCCCCAGGGAGACCTAATCGTGGCCTTCCAGTACCTTCAGAGGACCTACAGGAAAGCTGGAGAGGGGCTGTTTACAAGGGCATGGAGTAATAGGACAGGGGGGATGGGTTTAAACTAAAAGAGAGGAGATTTAGATTAGATATTAGGAAGAAATTCTTCCCTGTGAGGGTGGTGAGGCACTGGAACAGGTTACCCAGAGAAGCTGTGGAGGCCCCATCCCTGGAAGTGTTCAAGGCCGGGTTGGATGGGGCTTTGAGCAACCTGGTCTAGTGTAGGGTGTCCCTGCCCATGGCAGGGGGATTGGAACTAGATGATCCTTGTGGTCCCTTCCAATCCAAACCATTCTATGATTCTGTGGTGACACAACATGATCAAAGTGCTTTTCAGGTCAATAATGTGTGTTTAGAAGCTACTGAATAATAGGGTTTTTTCAGTAATTCTGAAAGTAATAAAAATGTTTATATATGGTCATTAAAATTCATGGGGAATTTTTTGCTTTTGCAAGTTTCTGAGATTCCATCAAGTATATTTTTGTGATGCATTCATAACATTTTGTGTAGGTTTAATATCAGCCGAACAGCTCACTGAATGGGAAGTTGTAAACAAGTTACCACAGAATCACAGAAATGTTAGTTCAAAGAGACTTCTCGATGCCACCTGGTCTGATGTCCCTGCTCAAAGCTGGACTGTCAATAACCATAAATCAGAACAGCAATGAAAAGCCTTGAAAACCTTCAAGGACGGAGACAACTATTTCTCTCAGCAACCTGTTCCTGCTCTCCACCACCCTTCTAATGAAGAGACTTTTCCTACCACCCAGTCTGAATCTCCTAGGGTAGAATGTGTAGTCACTGCCACTCCTTGTATCACCTGCCACCACCAAGAGGAGTTTCGTTCCATCCTGCTTATGGATACCCTTTGAAGTTGCTGTAGCTCAAGAAGTTCTTAAAAACTGGGTGGTGGTGTTTTTTTGTTTTGTTTTGGGGGGTTTTTTTGGGGGGTGGGGGGAAGTTCTTGTTTGCATTTTTTTGTTGTTTGGTTGTTTTTTTTCTTTTTGAAAAGTATATCATATTTAAACAGATGGACCTTGTTTTTTTCATTTTTAACTGACACATAATAAGGACAGCGAAACAAGAAAAAACAAATCAGTTGAAACTAGGGTGGAATTTGGAAAGTATCTTGTTGGACTTACGGTCAGTGTTTACCTTATAAATTATGATTCATCAATTTATAGTATGATTTCATCTGTGACCTCTTCCTAGAATCCAAATAGATGGAGTATGCTTTTTCCTTTCAATGCTGGAGATTGAGCTTTGTCTAAATCTGGAGAACTGAACATGAGTCAGTTCTCTCATTTTCAATAGCCTCTTTGAAAATTATATGTAAATACTTGATTCTGACTAATAGAATGGACATTTTAAGGATTTATTATTTCAATACATGAAATGTCAAATTCAGGGAAGTTTCTCATAAAACTACCCAATTGCAGGTAAAGCACAGCAGGAAGTTCATCATTCCCTAGAAGTGAAGTATTCAGTAAACACGTTTTTAATTCAGGTATTATCCTGAAGTGGAACCATTTGGAGATGTAGCACGCAATAAGTCAGAGTCAATGACAGACGAAGACAG
Organism: Psophia crepitans; assembly: GCA_013399095.1. Lineage (NCBI taxonomy): Eukaryota > Metazoa > Chordata > Aves > Gruiformes > Psophiidae > Psophia > Psophia crepitans. The sequence goes on along the minus strand of VWZZ01006232.1, from coordinate 267,381 downwards.
TGATATGCTATGCTACTGCAGAATAGTGAAGGCCATCTCCACTGTACTTTATAGCATGTAGAGGCATCATCATGCTTCAGGATTTCTCCCCCCTGAACACCCTTTACCACTGTAGTACCTAATTTCTTTCTCTCCATTATCTTTTCCAGAATATTACGGAATAGACTGTTTAATTTGCAGACACATTTGCCTTGTAACTACAAGCATTATAGTATTTTATCGTAGAAAGATGTTATTTTACGTATGCAGACACAATAAAAAAAAATAAAAGGAAGTGTTATGGAGTTTGTTAGACAGATCCACAGTATAAACAAAAAATGTTGCCCTGAAGAAATCAAATATCACTAGGATGAAAACTCAGAATTAGGTGAATCTCCACATGGTATTTTTAATGTATAAATGGGATACAAAAGAACTAGAAAAGAAAAATAGGACCACAAAAAAGTTATCTTCAAACTAACACAATATTCAACAGTTCCACTCTTGTCTTCAGCTACAGAACAAAGAATGGGTTTCAAAGTCCAATAGATTCGTGACCAAAACCGAAAACATTGTGGACAACTCTAATATACTGTCTTATCAGGAAGAAACAAAGCAAGATTTTTGGCTTGAGGCAGAGGTCAATCCCAGAAAGAAAAATGAGTATTAATTGTTCAGTTTGTCATCACGTAACCTTTTAAGCACTGAGAATATGCATTACAGTTTTAATAAGAAACAGATGTATCTAATTTATGCTGCCCTTTTAAATTACCCTAACATTTTCATTGTATCCCTATAAAAAAAAAAAATTAAAAAATCCCCACTTAGCATTTATTTCTTGAAGTCTACATCAACCAACTCATCTCTTTTCCTAAATTGTGTGTTCAAAATTCTGGAACAAATGAACAGCTCTGAAAACCCAGAATAAAATCTTTGAAATACTTTGTTTGTTGAAATATTAATTTGGGAACCTACCCTCTATTTAAAAAGAAGTCTGACTTGTGCACTGCAAGACAGATAACTTCACTGATGTCAATCATACCATTAGGAGTGGTAGTTTTATCATTTTCATAGTAGCTCAGAAAGCCACTTTCCAGAGTGCACCATCTTTTGTTGCAATCTGTAATTAAATAAATAATAGAAAAGTCAGTTGGCATAATAATAAAAATTACCTCTTCCTATAGAAATTGCCTTACAGGACGCATAGCTCTGATGTAACAATAATACATTTATGATGAAATCTCAGTCTCATTGACTTCGGTGAGCCAGGAATGCAATGTCTGTGTTGATACTACTTAAACTACAGAAACTCTAGCACATCATAATTTAAGAAAAGAATGTCTCCAGTACAACCCACTCACTTTTACTTTGTGAGTATATTAAATCACTTCATAAGTTAACTTTACCATTGTATCGGGTTTTTACTTCACTTGCTGTGGAAGCAGACGGGGGGAAGAGAGTTATGAAAGCAAAAAGAAAACATGTTGCAAAGTTAGAAACGTTGAAAGCTACAAGAACAATATGTTCTGACGAGAACTGATAGCAAAATGAGTGACTGAATCATGGTATGCAGTAGGAAAAAAGGGCTACTCTTTCCTTCATGTTACTGGAACTAGAGGCCAAAACCAAGTCAATCTGTCTGACATTGTTTGGTAATGCTTGGGTGTCCACTCACTGTCACAAGATCAAGGAAAACAATTTCAGCCTTCAAATAGTCTCAAAAAAACAATGTCATATGTGGCAGAACTTCAGAACTTGTATCTACTGTACACTACTAGAAAATACGATGAGAAGTTTTGTTATTTAACATGATTAAATTTAAAAAAAAAAATCAGCTACAAAAATAGCAGAGGATGACAAACTGAAGAACAGAAAAACTAATAGAACAACCCTTTCTCAGTACTCCTACTGCAGGCCCAAGTGTCAGCTTGTAATGAAATTGTACAGAATTTATTCCTGTATACTGGGGGAGACAAATGGATACATCCCAGACAGGCGGTAGCTATAGCCATTTCAGGTGGCATGTTCACATTAGAATGAATTGGAGATGTCTCTTGTTGCTATTCACATACATACCTGGCAAGGGTAAATTCATTCAGCAACACTGAAGTTTACAGAGTGCTAATGTTTGTAGGGTGCTTTCAATATGTAACAATTTACAGTTTCTGAGCATAGTTCAATTACCTAGTTCAGAATTCTATCTTCAAATAAGATAGTGTCAAGTAATTGCCAACTGTACTTTTTAACCAAAAAAGACCCAACTCAAACAACAACAAGGTGGAGGAAAAAATCTGAAGAGCCACTTTACAAGTATTACCAGGCATATTTAATGAAAACCAAATGTACTCCCTGCCATGAACCTAACATATGAATACAGCACCTGACATAACATATTAATGACAATTTGCTACTCAAAATACTCATGCATGCATGCATTCTATCTCACATTTAGTTCTTATAATGTAATTTGAGGTGCATCTATTCCTGCCACTGCAGAGAAACTGTGCCTAACAGAAAATATTCTGTTTATTTCTACAGTCTTAAAATTCCTAAACAGCTGCAAATATTCTGGTAAAATATTTGTGAGAATTTTGTAAAACAGCTGTGGAAATAAAAAAAAAAAAACCAAGCTGCAGTTGTAATTAGTCAGTACTTAGTAAGTTATCTGATACTTCATCCAATTAATTTTTCTGTTATTTGCTATTGTTTATGCACATTTTTTAAATATCTCAGTATTATTTGTGTTTGTTCGTATCATGCAACTTGCTATCTAGTTCTAACTATATTCTGTCTAAACACACATTTTAAATACTAAACTAAACTAAGATAAAGGGTTTGAAAAAGTATAGGTTTAAAGGAGCGAAGCATCAAACTTGGAGGTTTTGATTGTTTGGGGTTTTTTGTCCCCCCAAAACCTACTCTGCAAAATACCTCACTGCTTCAATATTTATATATACATATATTTATTTATACAACATTGGCTTATTCTCTCCTGCACTGTCCGAAACTCACATAATGGAAAACTGGACTGTATTTCCACGTGTTCCACCTGGTTGTTATAAAATGTGGGTTCAATTCACAGCACTGAAGGATTTCTTAGGTGTCCTTTTACCATTAGGGCTCAGCCCACAAAGGGGTAACAGTTTTCTGTGATGACAAACACAGTGCCTGAATTTTCAGACCTTGGGACTAAAGGCAAGGCTGACAACTGCCTCAGAGTTTCCTAACACTGAGGAAGAACTTAACTCTAGTTTAACAGTTAGACAGCTTAACAGGATTCTGGCTTGCAGTCCCTTCCACAAACAGTATTAAAAAAAATTAAAATCAGCAGATCAAGAGCCCAATGTACTTTGAGACAGGGCTCAACATTTGGGTAAGTGCTGTTAAGCCCCAGTGAGAGAATGGTGGTCCCCCTCTGGCCCAGTGAGAACTCAATTAGTTGGCAGTAAGTGAGAACTGTTTCAGCAGGAACTAGTTCTTTTCTCTAGAACAGCAAGGTCACCTTTCTGGGTAATGCAAACTTCTTATTTGAATTTTTACAGGCAGAGGAGGGAACTGAAACTGTATCTCCCGCACGTACCCTAACCATCAAATTATTTTCTAAAGACAGTAAGAAGGGAAAAAAATACTACAACCTATTCCCAACAATCTGTGATATGCATATCCCATATTACTTCATGTTAATGAGATTTTATAAACGTAGAAACCGTTCTTGATGTAGGCAAAAAAATCAATACAGAAGGGAAAAAAAAGTTACGTGTCTTATGTTTTAAATAGCAAAAAACCCAAACACTTTTGTCATAATACTTCTCACACATGGCTGAGATATATTAGAGCCCTCGGGCAAGATCAGTTTCTAATTCAAAATTGCAGGGTTTTGTTGTTGTCGTTGAAAGGATGTTATTATTACATCTTCCTCCCTTGTCCCATTTGTCATTTGTCATCTTGAACTGCAAATGGCCAGGGAAACCTATCTTCCTATGAACCTGTAAAACCCATCCCAGAAACATCAGTCCTGACAAACACATGCATAATTCAACACTAATGCAAAAACAAAGCACATGCCTCCAAAAATAATCCTAAAAGAAACAAACAGCAGAACATCTACGATCTAGAAGGCAGTATCACAATTTCAGAGGCCAAAACTTGAGCTGAGGGAAATCTGGTTCCTTTCCATTTACTGTTATGTTGCTCCAAGCAATAAGTGCAGTGCTAACCAATAGGCTACAAGCTTTCAAAGCAGCTTCATTTCCATCCACTAAAAACTTATGATGGCAGACAGTCAAATTCATTTGATTCTTGTCTGAGGGCTTTCGTCATAAATATTTTTAAGGCATCCTAATACTGACACTTACTCCCACTGCATCTGCCCCCCAAAAAATACTAGAGAAGACACACTGTGAGCTAAATCTTCAACCTATACTGGTATTTGCAAACATATACTGCACTTCTAACATACCATTCTGTTAGAAGACACCAGTAGTATTGCCTTGTATCTGCTCTCTACTTCTCTTAATTGGGTCTTTTAATTGTTTTTTTAAGTTTTTGATGAATATAGATATAGATATCAATAGCAGGGAAGACAAGGTCTGCACTTACAGTAAGTAGTAGTGAGGTTTGCAATTATTCCTTTCTTTCCTGAATAAGCTCAGTGCAGTTTCAGAACAATCCTCAAGAAAGTCCTCTCCGGCAGCAGTCCTCTGCCACAACAGGTGCCTTTGTTAACAAACTGCAAAGTTGCTGTGAAATGCCTGTGATCAGGTATTTCCTGTTGATTACCCAATGCTTTCAAGAATTTGGACCCACACTACCATATAGATTCTTCAAAGGCATATTTAAATAGGAGTTATGTGCTTTAACATGCTTTAATCTCCACTAAGGATCTTAAAGGCATACACCACAAGAATATGGACATAATCATACAAAAATATGTATATATCAACACAGGGTGCCATGTCAAGATTTTAGAAGCAATAAACTGAACCACATAGTCCAGCCTAGATTTTAATAATCCACATAATTTGTTTATTTAAACAGAAGAAAAATATAAGAACGCAACTACGGAGAAAAAAGGAAAAAAGATAAGAAAATTATCTGATAACATCTCAAAGAAAACAAATCACAGAAGACTGATATACACAGAAGACCATGCATATCTACTGTGACGTATACACACATTTTCACCCCACTAAGCTCAAATTGTTGTAAAGTTGTTGGAAGTGCTCATTTCCACTTGGAATACTTTTAAAATTTGTGAGCTTGAGAAATCCTACGTGTTAGCCATTTGGACTCTTACTAAAAAGTGATATTTTTAAATGATTTCTGGAATATTATCATTTTAGATGAAAACTAGTCTGTTGCAGTTAGTAGTATCTATATAAATATAATTAAAGTGAGAAGTGTTTCTAAGTGTTTTTTATTTACCAATAACTGCTGTTAAGTGAATAATTTTTCAGTAGTTAGGTTTTCTTCCTCTGCAAACCACTGAATAAAGAGATCAAGACAATCAGAATTTTCTTTATGTGAAAGAAGTCTACTGAATCAAAAGAGGATATGTCATCTCAAAGACATTTTATCTTTTAAGAAGTAATGCAAGAAGTTAAAAAGAACCAAATTCATCCAAACCATACATATTCATGTATTATTCAAATGCATAAAGGAAAAGTAAAATACCTTCTTTTAATTTCTTCTCTGTAAGAAGCTTAGCAGTATTAGAAGAAACTTTGTATAAGAATTCACAAAGAAAGGTGGGATGTGACGGATCTTCAGACAGGCCACTTTGAAAACACATATCATAGTTGGGGAAATCTATTAAAAGACAAAGGAGTAAGTAACATACAGAACTTCAGTTACATCAGTTATAACTATTTCTTCACAGGTCTTTCTAACTGTGTATCTGTAGATATGCAAATATCTTTACTAAAGCACAGATAGATCTTATTGATTTATTCTTATAATTAGAGTAAAATTCTTACTTATTCATCAAAAAAACATTGGTTCACATTTGTTGCACCACTGGCATTGTCTACCACTGCTTGCTAATGTAATATAAAATACAGCTTTCTGGTGTACTAAGCTTTTACTTTCATCCCTTAGATAACATACCTCAACAGAAGGGAACTGTTTTCTCATGAGGGCTTATCTAGAATTTTACCATCAACTCTGGCAGCAGACAATTATTCGGAAAATCACTGTCAAATTTCTCTAAAGAAAAGAACAAACACTAGCACCAACACATGGTGATACTACCCTGGCTGGAAGGCTAAAAGTAAAAAAGACAGAGCCAAGACAAGCAAAGTTCTCTATAGCCTTAGGACCACTTGAGAGCATAGCTAGCAAAAACCCCACAGCTGCGTGTTTACGCAGTGACTGAGCTCAACATTCAACCATCTAGTGTCTGGCACGAGTGATGGAGCAATGCCTGGGCAGAACGTAAGGCACCGTGTTTGCTCTAGGAAGCCTTAAAACATTTCTGCACTTCCTATGAAAAATTTTGTTGCTCAGCCTGTGCAATGTTACTTTGCAGAGTGGCACGGGACAATGGAAAATTGGTCCAGGAGTATGTCCACAATGCTGGTTGCAGTACAGCATAGCTAATTTTTTCCAGTCTAAATCTGCTTGTGAAATTTCATTCCCAGTCTGCTTCAGATACTGTACAGCCCTTTTAAAACGTAAGGTCAAGCACATCCATACTCTATCATTTATTTACTTATTTATTTTTAAGAATAGTTTTCTGTTTTCAAGAGTCTCCTAACAGTCATACACTGCAACCAGAACTACTGACTTTCAAGGCCAAAGTTTATCACATGCTCCAAGCTTTAACAGTTGTTGTCATCAGAGAAAAAGACAGTCTGCTAGGATAGATCATACTACAGGTTCAAAAGGTGAATTTTATTTTGGAAGGAGAGTTTGTTAAAAAAACAGGCAGATCTGTGTGCAGTAAGGGTTGGTATCAATTTAAATAATTCTTAAGAAAAAACAAAGCCCCAGAAAAATACTTTAGATACATGTTAACTGTATATACCCATTTTTTCTGATAAAAGCCTGATAATAATGGCAGAGCAGATGATCTTTTTCTTCTGTGTTATAAATAAGGTATGAGGTCTATGAGTTATCACTGGCTTTTTTTATTAATTTTTTAAGTCCTAAACTTAATGTCTGAGCAAAATAAAAGTAACTTGTACACAATTACATATGCTGTCTGCTGAAATACAGTTAATGCCATCACAACTCCCCCTCCACTATGCCACTGTTGTTCAGCTCAATGCAGATTTTCCTTCTGAATTCCTTCCTTCCTTCCCTTTTGCTCAGTATAAAATTAGAGGATCAAAACAAAGAAGAATATATCCTACCCGAGAATTTATTATGGTACAGGAATTCCATTTGCAGTCTTTGTCCAGCTTTCTTGGCTAATAAGTATGGAGTACTGTAAACAGGGTCTCCAGTGGCGCACATAGCATCAGCCCCACTGAACAGCAGCGTCAGAGTTTCTAGCACATCTGGTTTAACTACAGCAGCACACAAGGCCTAATCATGGAGAGGGAAAATAAGGGTGTTTAAATAAGAACTTTACTGGCAACAAGGACATGTAATTTAGATGCAAATCCTTTCACCTCCAATACAGTTCCCCTGCATTTTCAAAGACCATAAACACTGAAAAGTAGCAGGAATCATAAAGCATGCTCTGAATCTAGAAAAAAGCAGTATAAAAAAAAAAATCACAAAAAAAAAAAAACCCAAACCAAACAAAAACATCATCACCCCAAACCCTGCAAGATGTTGCTGACACAATTTTCACTTGGGAAGGATAACATGAGTTAAGGTAACTGGAGAGGAAGCTTGTTGTTTGTTTATGTGCAAAATTCCCCCTTATTTTCCTTCATACACCAAACTACTAAAAAAAAAAAATATTATTTCGGATCTCAAAAGTTTAAACAAAGAGAGAAAGATCCTTAAACTCTATCACTAGGAAGCAGACTGCAACTCATAGATAGTTTTCCAGAACTATGGTCACAGTCAATAAGGCAACCATTCTTTAGGGCGTAAAAATACTTGATCATCTTCCTCGAGATTTAAAAAAAAACTCACCACACCCTAAAATGTCCTCTTTCATTTCTGTATACACAAAGACAAACTTTTTGTTTCTTTCAAAATTTTGGTCTAACACTGTAAAACTAGAAGCAGCTACACAATTACAGAAATCTATCCCATAATTTAAATACGTATTAAATTGTAGAAATTGTTATTTAGTTAATTAATGAGGTTTTCTGAAATTATTAAGGAAGAAATCACTCAACACAAGGAGAGTACTACTCTAAAATTCAGCTGCTCTAACATACATATAAGCGTCCAGTAGGCACAAGATGGCAGGGCAGAGAGTTCAGAAGAAGTTCTAGGATTACTTGGCAATGACCATCTTATTACATGGAAATTTCATGTCTCTATGGAGAATTTGACCACTACATCTGATATTTTTTCCCAGTAGTTAAGTGATTAATTGACAGACACCCTTCCCCCCGCCAACAAAAACCACAGACTTCAGAAGAATCAAGCCTGTAAAACACAGAGGTTCTGTGGTCCACAGTTACAACAATAGTTTCTTGCACAGCTGCTGCCAATAAATAGAAACCAATTCCACTGCTTTATTTTGCAAAGACATAAAGAGTTCCCCATGACGCCTAAAAATGTTTCATTTGAAACATTTCAATGAAATGCATTTCATTGAAATTCAGAAAACTTGAACTCAAGCTATGCAGTGAGATGGTTCTAGACTTTGGCTACTTTGACAACTATTCTTGCATGCCCTTATTTTAACTTCTTATGTGTATAACTAACATACAACTTATAATATGTACAGAAAATAACACTTCCTTTTTGACACAATAACCACTGAACAAATGAGACCTCTGTCATTCAAACCACAATAACTTTTAAATGTTACTGCCTCCCAACAGCCTCTGTGTACCCTTTGAGACCATTTCACTCATGTAATAGAATGCATTAGCACTGTAATGTGGATGCATTTAAACTCTTCTATATTCATAAACCCTAAACAATCATGATTGAAATCAATAAATATTAGAAGTCAGTCAAATGGACATCAATAATTACACAGAAATTTATAATTATAATTACATTCTCCACTTCTCAAGTGTAAATAATTTGTGTTATTTGTGTAAAAGCAAACACAGAGAACACACATTTTTTCGTCATTAATTTTAACTTGTTTCATTTCCAATTACCTACAAGCTAGTATATAATTGTGCACAAGCTACTTTCACCATTGATAACACTGAATCATCTAACGTACTCGAATGTTAGATGTCTGATACATAATCATAGAATATCCCGAGTTGGAAGGGACCCATAAGGATCATCAAGTCCAACTCCTGGCTCCACACAGGACCAGCCCAATCAGAGCAGATGACTGAGAGCGTTGTCCAGATGCTTCTTGAACTCAGTCAGGCTTGGTGCTGTGACCACTTCCCTGGGGAGCCTGTTCCAGTGCCCAACCACACTCTCAGTGAAGAACCTTTTCCTGATCTCCAACCTAAACCTCCCCATCACAGCTTCATGCCATTCCCTCAGGTTCTATCGCTGGTCACCAGAGGGAGGAGATCAGCACCTGCCCCTTTGCTGCCCCTCGTGAGGACGCCATAGGCCATGATGAGGTCTCCCCTCAGCCTTCTCTTCTCTAGATTGAGCAAACCAATGGACTTCAGCCTCTATTCATATGTCTTCCTCTCTAGATCACTCACCATCTTGGTTGCCCTCCTTTGGACACTCTCCAACAGCTTTATGTCTGCCTTGTACTGTGGCGCCCAAAACTGCACACAGTGCTCAAGGTGAGGCCGCACCAGTACAGGGTAGAGTGGGACAACCACCTCCCTAGACCTGCTGGCAATGCTGTGCTTGATGCATCCCAGGATACGGTTGGCCTTCCTGGCAGCCTGGGCACACTGTTGACTCATGTTCATCTTGGTGTCAACCAAGACCACCAGATCCGTTTCAGTGCGGCTGCTCTCCAGCGCATCATTCCCCAGTCTCTACGTACAGCCAGAGTTGCCCCTACCCAGGTGCAGAATCCGGGACTTGGTCTTGTTAAACTTCATGTGGTTGGTGATTGCTCAGTTTTCTAATTTGTCCAGGCCTCTCTGCAAGGTCTCACAACCTTTCTTGTTGTATCTTATCAATCTTTGATATCAAAAACACATAAAAAAGCAATCTAAAGAAGTGAGTGGGAACTTGCACCCCCTAGAGTGTGCGTTTGAAGAAAAATAAAGATCCATATTCATTGATCGCTCTGGAAGAGATATTAAAGACACCACATTGGTACTATATTATCATACAAACAAACAAACTGGGAAATCTAGGAACTAAGAAATCATTAAATGGCTCCTGTAAACGCTCCAAAACAAGAATGTCACTCAGGATTCCAAATTTATTTCTCACCTGTTTAACAAGATGACCAAATTGTACAATACAATAAATAAAGTATGACTTACCCATTCTAATATTACCTTATTCAATTGCTCCTTGGTTTTGTAGGGAAAAGGTGCTTTCCTGAATTTTCCCTCCTTGTATTTTTGCGTAATGAATGCTATCCTTTTTTCTGCAGGGGCATCCATATGCAGCTCTTCATCTGGAGGAAGATTTGCTGCCCAAAAACTGTTTGCCCTCTTATTTCCAATGATGATAAAGAGCTGGATGAGGTGCAAGAAAAACATAAGCAAAACAGCATGAAAGATATCAAGCTAACCTCTAAATAGCTTTCAGCTGCTAAAGGTTGAAAAGGGAAGTTATTAAAGAAAACTGCCTGCAGGAGACAGGCAGAAGCCTCTCTCAGTCACTACCTATGGTCATCGCTAAATGAATAAAGTCTGTAGTCATCATTTACCATCAATAGCAACTAAGTTTCATGAGGCTAACCAGTTATAATATTTCAATACATATTAGAAAATACCAGTAAAAGGTCAGAGACGACTAGCATATATTTTAAAGAAAACACTGATGACTCAATCCTCTCTCTGAGCACCACTTTTTAACTCCCCAGGTAACTAAACTGGTAGTGAGAAGTTCCCTTTCTTTTCACCTTCCCCATTACTGTACATCATGATTGCTCTCCAAAAGCAATTTTTTTCCCCCAAAAAAACCCTAGATGCTTGGAGAAATACTAAGAGAAACAGTGCAAATGGTTACCAAAACAAATGAGTATTTTTAAGGACACAAAGGTACATTATTTCTGGAAACGTCAAGTTTACTGTAATAGCAGGATGTTATTTAGCAGCTAAAAGTTCAGTTTTCTTGTGAGTAAATCAATAAATAACTCCTATCCATACAGTAGTCTTCAAGATGGAACAAAGAGTTAGAATATCACAACATACCTCAATAAGTTCATTGCTCCAAATGCTGGCATCCATTTTTAGACTACGGACCTTTGAATCTCTTGGTCCTAAAGATCTGTGCTGTCCTGAAAATCCAAGAGTATTTTTACTTAACTAAAGCACTTAAAACTGGGTTTCGCTTCTGCTGAGATAACAAAAAAATTTAATGAAGACAGACTTAGTCTAATTCCTATTTTTAAAAAAGACTGGATTTGACATTTGAATATAAAAGCACCAAAAAACTCCCAAATTAAAAAAAAAAGTGGATTGCATTTGACAGTAATGAATAAACAAAGCAGGCCATCTGATGCAGAATACTTTTGGGAGGATTTGTTTTGAAAAAAATCCTAGAGTTAGAAACTATTTCCCTGAATCCACTGCTTAAGCGCATATTTAAATATAAAACATGATAGAACTAGATTTTTAGTAGTATCTGAAAAACTATCCCTACTGGCAGTAAAACACGCCCTGACGTAATAGAATTAAGACCCCAAACTTATGTACTGAAAATTGTTGCAAAAGCCAGCCACCTCCCACAAAGTGCTAGTGTGTCTTAATTTTCACTAATTTTGAAGGATTATTCCTCTGAGAGAAACCAATCCCTTCACAGACCTGTTATTTATGCATGGAAGTGCTTTAGAATAAGGATGACCTTGATATTAAAAAAAAAAAAACCCACCACACAAAAACTTAGGTTCACTTTTTGTTTGTCAAAACTTTCACAAGGATGGCACTGTAAAACTGAAAAAAAGCCAATTCAAGGACATACACAGATATATGCAAATATGACATTTTGTAGAACCCACACAGCCTGTCATTAATTACTCTACCTGCGCACTTCTTACAAATGACAACACAGAGATTGATGGATGCCCAGTCAGGACTGGGAGCTTTACAGTCAGCACAGCTCCTGTTGGACTCATTGAACCAAATCTTCTCAGCTACTTCATAATCAGACAGAGTTTCTGCTATCGATTGCTGCAGTGCTTCAATCCAGTCTTGTTTCTCTCTTTCCGACTCTGCTGTAAAGCTGAAACAATTGACTTTTCTATGTTATTGATCTTTATTTTAAAGCCCAATTAAACATAGGCTGTAGTCTCTCATTTATTACATTTACCCTTGAAATCACAGTCAAAAAATCTTCCTCTACACAGATGTAAATACTCAGATGGCATGCATTTTTTTGTATTTTTCGTCAATGAAAACTCCCTCTGTTTTCGTGTTGTTTCCAGCAAAACCACTACTAGCATGAGTAGCATAACTTCTGTAACATGCAAGTTACGTTCCTGAGTTTCAATCTTTTTTGTTGCCACATACCAAACTCAAAGCCTGAACTTTAATGAAAACATAGGTTCACCTAAGGAATCACAGAGACTTACTGAAAAGAGAAAAAAAATGCTTTTCATTTAAACTGATCTTTTTGAAAAATATAAATAATAATAAGCAAACACCAACATGGTGATGACTTAGAGAAAGTCAAAGATCTACCTATCTACCAACTAGCAACAGATTTAAATCATTGATCAAGACTAATTTACCTGCTACTCTAGTTGACTGAGAAAGGAAATTCTTTGCTAACATTTAGCAATCCCAGGAGAACAAAGTCATTTCTTCTTCTCCTGCATTACTGAGGTTTCACTTAAGAAATGCTACAGCACTTAACAAAAGGCTTTTATTAGCATATACTTTTATTTTCTTAAAAATCATTACAAGTCACAGGATCAGCCAAAGTGAAACTTTCTACTGATTTCAGTGAAGGACATCTACAAGGGATGGCACATGAGTGACACTTATTTTCAAATAAAATGCTTAATATTAACGGATGCAGCACTATTCCATTACTCCAGTTTATTATTCTTTCAAGATGGAGTCAAGTTGTTAAATTGATTTATTTTTCCTTCTTCCCTTGCACAGAATGAACAAAGAGAGCTACATAAAAATACAAATCTGTGGGCATAGGATACCTAGGCAATGAGGTAACAGATGAAGCACACAGCTAGACAAAGGAAAGAAAATCCTTCTTTAAAAGGAAAAAAAAGCCGAGCATTTTAAATAAAAATATTACCTTTTTATCCAAAGTTTTTAAGTCACTGTAGTATGAAATGGGTATTTCTTTAGTACGTTAGTTATTTGCATATTTTATAATGTAAACATTAAAGTTCTCACCTAAAGCTTTTATAAGGAGTAATTATCTCAAAAGATTGCTTCACAGACCGATCCACTTGTTTTACATTTGCCACATTCATAGGGATTAAAGTGATACCAAATCCTGTCTTAAAATCCTATGGAAAAAGCAATAACAGCTCAGGATTTTATCATTCAAGAATCAAACATGTTTAGAACAATTAAATGCAGCACGGTCCAAAAAAATCTCACAGTCAGTAACACATTTTGGCCACAACACACAAGCTTCTTCTAATTCATCCATGGATAAATAAACCTATACTGAATTTTGTCTAAACCCTACGCTTCTGATTGCTAGAATGACCTTACTTGATTGTTAATAGGAGAAGAAATGCTCACTGTAACTACTACTAAAGCGAAAAAAAAAAAAGGTTAAATAACAAAATGCATTAAAATATGGATCCAAAACTTTGGAAGTATCTAGTTTAAAAGATGCTGAGTGACTAAGTAATGTTTATACATCTAAATTCTTCTCATTAATAGCAGTTTTGCCTACTTTTTAAACAGACTCTTTGAACAAAATAAAATATGTTTATGTATAAAATTATTTCTTAAACCTTTGGTTGCTCATAGTTCTGAACAAAGCATGTGAAACATGTCTTTGAAAAAAAGCCCTAAAGCTCAGGCAGACAAAGGGTTACCTGTGACTCAATTATTAGAAATGCTAAGTATTTTTGCCCTAAACTAAGGAAAAAAAAAATTTCCCCCCACATAGAAGAACGTACTTAAAATAAAAATCAATTTCACATTAACACAGTTGAAAAACAAAATGTTCAGGGAGCTCTTGTGAGGCTCTCTCAAATGCATGCAGTTTTGAAACACTGATAGGCACATATGTATGTCATTTCTGATCTATTCAGAACACCATCAGTATCTCCTTCATAAACTGATTTAGATGTTCATTTAATGGTAATCATTTTCCCAAGTTTAGTTTCTAGAAATACTAGCATACTTCTTGGAAACGGTAACTGCATCAGAAACAAAAGCAAAGTACATCACCCAAGCAAAACACCAAATCGTCTGCAAGATGTTAAATTACGTCTCACATAACAAGTAGTTGGATCAGGATATTTTTATACGAGCACTGGAGAGGAAAAGCTTCAGTCACCTGCCTGTGCAGAGGTGACTGTTTTTCTAGTAAGTACATATTTAAACCTACGTCACTGACAAGTTTGTCTTTGTTAGATTTTCAAATTTTGTGAGCATTAAAGCTTACGTGGAAAAGATACTTCACAAAACTCTTCACTCCCCTATTTCAGGTAGCAGCAAATAAAAATATCATTTTAGTCATGACATATAAGGCTAAATCCAAAGTGAAACACACTACGCACAAGCGGAAGCGCTCACTATATCACATTAAGGTAACAAAGGGCATTGAAGAGAGCTGTGCCCTGAGACGCATTTTAGTGTCCATTTTAAGCAAAGATCTTTAAAATGCCAGAATTTCCACTAATTAAACACAATGTGGGGTAAGTCAGCTAACATTCCCTTGCCACACTTCTTATGAAGGATTTATTTATTTATTTACCTTCCATTACCTTTGCCAGTAACAGTGTGGAACCCAGGTGTGGTCTTCATCTGCACAAACTTTTTATAAAATGTAAGAACGTTTCAACAAGTACCCAGCTTAGCCACTCCTCATGCAATACATTTTTTTTAATATTTGTACCCTTCCTCTACCCTCATATCCTATAATATAGACTTTTTTATTCTCCCACCTCACCTTCAGCCCTCAACTCCATTTTCCTATAAATCAATGGTTTTCATACTGACACATCTGCCTTAAAACAGAGCAGAGTTCTGTGAAGCCTACACAGTCCCTAATTCATCCTCAAAGATAAGTTCTATGGGAAAGGAGTGGGCAGAATCATCTCTTTTCGAGTATGAACTTGACAGCATTCTCTGTAGCAGTGAAGCATTCTTAAAGTCAGACATCACCAGTGAGGAAAACAGAAGCATGAAATACAGGGCAAAAAGAAGTGTTGAGAACATAAAAATACCATATTTTTATTTCTATTGGCAGCAGTGTCTTAAATCAAATGAGCAAAATGAAAAAAAAATACTTTTAGCTTTCTAGAATTAAATGGTTTGCACTTCTGAGAAGTAAATTGGATGCAGGATCATCTGCCGGTTTCAATTACTTCAAATAATTGCCCTTAAGAAGACCCGATATTCAAAGGACAGGTAACAAGACTATACTTGTACCTGAACAACAATGCAATGCATTCCTTGTTTATCAAATAACGGCTGACTGCCAGAAGCCACGGTTAATAAGATCTCAATATACTCTTCAGTTCAGATTTGAGTTTACTAAAGGTAAATGATGAGTAATGAAGACAACTAAAATTATAACTACCATAGTGAGCCAGATTAAAAGTTCGTTTAGTACAGGATCTTTCCTTTAAGCGCTTGCTACTGGCAACTGTCATAAAAAGAATGCAAATAAGAAAAGGTACATTCTCAAGCTTCCCAAATAAGCTTCCACCAATCCAAGGACTCCCAGCCTTGTTCAGTTCCTGAACAAATAGTTGCAGCCAAGTCATTGTACTTATTAGCCATTGACAGCCACGTCCTCAAAGAATTTAAACAAATTCACGCTTTGAGGCCTCCACAGCATTCTACTTCATACATTTCACAAATACTACCTGTGCAAGAAAATAGTTCCTTTTGTGCATGTATGCTGGTTTGATTATTTTTTTCCTGATAACTGAGAATTTCATTGCACAACATTAAAGAAACGGTAACTAAATTTTATTCATCCACCTATTCCATGTCATTCCTTCTTGAAAATGTCTATCTTATATTCTCTTCTTTTTTATCCCTTCAAACAGCTAGCAGAGCCCACTTTCCTTGGAGCAAGAAGGGACCAGGCTGCATGGAAACACCCTTCAGGGTGAAGATAGAACACATTTCACAGAACCACAGATGTGTAGGGGTTGGAAGGGACCTCTGGAGATCATCTAGTCCAACCTCCCTGCTAGAGCAGGATTACCTAGAGCAGTTTACACAGGATCACATCCAGGCAGGTTTTGAGTATCTCCAAAGACGACGACACCACAGCCTCTCTGGGCAGCCTGTTTCAGTGCTCTGTAGCCCTCAAAATAAAGAAGTTTTTCCTCATGTTGAGCTGGAACTTCTTGTGTTCCAGTTTGTGCCCATTGCCCCTTGTTCTATCACTGGACACCACTAAGAAGAGTCTGGTGCCATTCTCTAGACATTCACTCTTTAGATATTTATAAGCATTGATCAGAATCCCTCACAGTCTTTTCTTCTCCAGGCTGAACAGATGCAACTCTCTCAGCCTTTCCTCATAAGAGACATGCTCCAGTTCCCTCATCATCTTCGTAGCCCTCCACTGGACTCTCTCCAGTAGCTCCCTGTCTCTCTTGAAGTGGGGAGTCTAGAACTGCACACAGTATTCCAGATGTGGCCTCACCAGGGCAGAGTAGAGCGGGAGGATAACCCCCCTCATCCTGCTGGCCACACTCTTCTTGATGCACCTCAAGATACAGTTGGCCTTCTTGGCCACCAGGGCACACTGCTGGCTCATGGAGAGCTTGACCTTGACCAGGACTCACAGGTCCTTCTCTGCAGTTCTGCTTCCTAGCAGGGCAATCCCTAACCTGTACTGGTGCCGGGGGTTGTTCTTCCGTAGGTGCAGGGCTCTACACTTGCTTTTGTTGAATATCATAAGGTTCCTCCCCACCCTGCAAGATCTCCAGCCTGTCCAGATCTCGCTGAATGGCAGTGCAGCCATCTGGTGTGTCAGCCTCTCCTCCCAGCTTGGTGTCATCAGCAAACTGGATGAGGGCACACCCTGTCCCCCCATCCAGGTCACTGATGGGTATGTTGAACAAGACTGGAACCAGTACTGACCTCCCGGGGCACACCACTAGCTACAGGCCTCCAACTAGACTCTGCACCACTAATCACAACCCTTTGGGTTCTGCCATTCAGCCAGTTCTCAATCCACCTGGTATTTGTGAGGACAAACCCTAAAATTTCTTGTACTGAACTTAAGAATACAGAACTAAGAAAGCACTCTAGAAATGAACTGCATTAATTTCAGAGTCTTTCCCTTTAGGTGAAGCACCAACTATCAAAAATTTGCACATGTACCCAGTTTATGAACAATCGCACTGAAGAGAGTAACTTATACTTTAAATTCAGCAAATGCCCAAGAACTTACAGTGAATTTCAGTGTGACGAATGTCAGAAAGGTTAAGAAACTAGAAGTGAGGAATATAGTTTTCAGAACTGAAGACAAATTAACCAATTTCATTGGTACATTACAGTGAAGCTCTTCCCATAGTTTGTCCAAACAAACTCTTTACAGTAACTGTACAACACTTGGCATAAACCAGGCTTTGTGAGCGACAGGTATACTGGAATCTAATTTTCAAGGTTCAGAATTATATGCTTTCAGGAGCACAGTCTTGTTCTCTTCTTCAGAAACAGAAGTGGGAATTGGTACAGGGAAGAAAGAAATGCTCCACTTCGAAAGATAAATTCATTCACTTTGAGTGCACAAGAGGACAATAGGGCCATTCAAGCACTACACAAAATGTACTGACAGCAAGACCAAGCAGTATCTTTTCAGAATAACAATTGTCTTACCTCTACAGACTCAAAGCTCATTGTTTCACATAGCTTAATCTGAGTTAGACTTTCTGACAAACAAAGAAAAGTTTAAGAAGATTCAAAAATGCACAAAGCTGAGGGCTGTTGGTTATTTTTTTCTTTGTTTATAAATGTAGACATGTCTTAAACATCTATATTTACATTACCTTTATGAATTTGAAGTTGGAAAATATGTTGACAATAAGAACTCTTAAAAAAAAACCCACAAATTCTTTACGGACATAATAATAGGCCAAAAGTATTCACTAAACAGCACAATTAAGTGAAGGGTAAACATACTAACAGGGAAAATAGTTAACTATGAGATGAGCACTAGTTTTCTGGGAAGCTGTTGTTCCTCCCTGAAGGAGGAATTATTTTTATGTGCAAGTCCTCCTGTCATTATCAACCCTGTCTGAAAAAGACATAACTATGAAAACCTGTCATCCACATATAAACTGTGAAATTATATATATATGTTGTTTTAACATACCTTTAAAGAGTATCTATAAACTGCATATGAGTGAACAAAACTGTACAAAACTTCTGTTATGTATTATCTTTTCATAGGCAAAAGCTACCCCGAGACAGACTTCACTAACCTTTGATTCTATCCTGGATGAAATTCAAGGAGCTTCAAGATCAGTCTCATACCTTTTCTAATAAATCACCACTGTTCTACACACACAGATATAAACAGCAACTTTAAGAAAAACTTAAGTTTTATGAATAAAATCATGCAGCTACATCTAAACAAGCCTAATTTGCAGAGTTGCTGAACACTAACTTTCACTATGTTGTCTTAAAAAGGCAGGCCTAGGCATCATTATGATATTTTTAAACACATCTGTAATCAGAGGCTGAATTTTGTGGCTCTCAGTTAATGAACAGACCTTCTCTGCAAAACTACTCTTCTCCTTGGAAACAATAATATTTTTCTGTATTTTTTTTATTTTCTCCCTTCCACTCAGTTTTGCACTAGTAACACTTGGGCTGCTATTCTTGTTCAGTCAACTCAAAATTCATCTGAACACAGGAGTTCTAGAGCTGCTGCTCTCGAGTTTTATTGTTTTAGCAGTTATAATCATGTCTTTGGATGTGCTGCCTTTAGTGATTCTAACATTACTTCCACTATATATAAACTTAATTAAAAAGAAAAACACACTTGCCTCAGGAAAACATCTCAGAAAAAGCCAACAAAAAACTCTGCCACAATTATAAGTTTACCCTTATGCCTCACATAAAAATTCTTGGAAATAAATCCTAAATTTTATTTTAAAGGTAAAACAACTCTACTATTTTCACATGAGAAATATCAGCCCATATTTTGATATCAATTTTTTTTGCTGGAGGACTACAGGGATAACAGCAACAGCAGAGAAAAAGGAAAATTGCTGCCATGAGTTCAAGAGAATGTATTTCTGCATACACACACACACAAATATATATTTGTAGCATATTTTTAAGTACAGAAAGTACACAAGTTTGAACTACAGAAATAGTACTGGTGTATGCTGAGTGCATAGCGCTTTCAGAAATTGCTACATCAACTGAGTATTGTCACTGCGCATCAGTTTCCTTCCTGTGAATTAAGAGATCTTGGTCCCTTCGCTTTTTTTGTCTTTGGCTGTCAGATCTTGAGGCCATGAAATATTTAAGGGTGTCCGCGCACACACATGTAACAAGGCCACAATAATGGTAAGAAGTACCAGATAATACAACAAGAAAAATATACTACATATAAACATAAACATGTATGTGTGTCTTTAAAAAAAAAAAAGCATGTGTGCATATATAAACATCCATTTGTACTACTATCCTGCCACTAATTTGCAAGAGACCCATCCATATTTCTGACACTACTCTTGTCCTACTGCCTATACAGAAGGTTCTTGACCTTTAATCATAATATTTCTGATCAGTTTTCCAAAACACAACCTGACATGTTTCCTTGAATTTACCTTTGCTACCTGCAATAGCTCCTTAGGTTTACTTTGGGGAAGCTACCATGAAGTTTGTGACAATTAGACTAAGACTTATTCCTGATAGATCTGAGAGTTCCCTTAACAATTTAACATGATTTAGACTTTTCCTTCATTTCAACCCCATGGCATTTGATTTCTTTCAAACAACTAAATTATTCCCAAGAAATGAAAAGCCAGTAACTAGAATCCTTCGGATAAAGCATTCATAGTTTTCTCCTCCTTAATTGAAGGTATATATTTCAGCCTTTCCAGCTATTAAGGAAGGCTAATTTCTGCAACAAATAGGTGGGAAAAATATTTTTACATGTTAATGAAAAATTAAGACATATTTATGTATTTGAGTTTGAGAAACAGTGACTAGCAATGCAGAAATTGCTTTGACGATATTAATTCTTCTCTACAAGTTTATATTGATTTCCTCTCCTTTTAAACAATATTGAGGCTTAGCCTCCCCAGTTACCTTTCATCAGGCTTTTCAAATCTTTAGAGACTTACGTCCCTTATCACAAAATAAAATCTTTTAATATAGATTTTAGGTGAGAGTTACATGGATTGGAATAAAAACCACCACGAGTAGAGACATATGTACTCTCTTCTTTCACTCTTCCTAATGAGGTCTCAAAAAGAAACCGCAGCGAAGCATATAGTATATAATTACACACACACAAATGATGTTGAAAGAACATGAAGTTTGCCAACTCAAGCCCCGATGAGCAAGGAGATGCTAGAATTCAAGTTGTCTGTGCACGTTAACTCTGTAGCTTTGTGCTCATCTGTCATGATGCGTGAGGTAGTCACATCGTCAATTTTAGATTTTACTTAGCTATGCAACATTCCTGCATCCCATAATAGAACCAAGTTGAAAACAAATCAAGCTATTATTGCAAAACACTTTGTAACGACAACCTGACATCCAAAATTTTGGAGGTTAAAAACAAGGTACTGAGGTGCTAGAGAGTGTCCTAGGAAGAGCAACAGAGCTGATGAACTGTCTAGAGCACAAGAACTCTTCTTGTGAGAAGCAGCTGAGGGAACCGGGGTTGTTTAGTCTGAAGAAAAGGAGGCTGAGGGGAGACCTTATTGGTCTCTACAACTAACTGAGAGGAGGTTGTAGCCAAGTGGGTCTCTTCTCCCAAGTAACAAGCGACAGGACAAGAGGAAATGGCCTCAAGTTGTGACAGAGGAGGTTCAGATTGGATAGTGGGAAAAATTTCTTCACCAAAAGGGTTGTCAATCACTGGAACAGGCTGCTCAGTGAAGTGGTTCAGTCACTATTCCTGGAGGTATTTAAGAGACATGTAGAAGTGCTGCTTAGGGACGTGGTTTAGTTGTGGACTTGTCAGTGCTAGGTTCATGGTTGGACTTGATCTTAATGGTCTTTTCTGACCTAAATGTTTCTGTGATTCTCAGAAAGAGAGCAAAAGGTGAGAAGGACCACTTAGATTATCTCTAGTGAGTGCCATGCTGTAGTCTTGTTTGTGTTGGAATGTATTTGATATGCTACTGGTGCACATCCCGCTCCACATCACTACATTATAAAGAAATCCAGTATATGTACCTTGAGATGGCTCTATTACGAAAGCCAACACATAAGGAGTAGGGACAACTATGATATTTGTTTCCAAAAATGCATTCCTAACCAACACTCTAAGGTAGTTACAACCTTAGATGTTAGGTACAAGTCTCATTATTCATTTACTACAGAAGTAATTCAGAATCCTCACTTCAGCAGCTCTGTGTATGTATTTTGCAGTATCAAT
Source organism: Psophia crepitans (assembly GCA_013399095.1). Classification (NCBI taxonomy): domain Eukaryota; kingdom Metazoa; phylum Chordata; class Aves; order Gruiformes; family Psophiidae; genus Psophia; species Psophia crepitans. Next base: position 245,469 of record VWZZ01006232.1, on the reverse strand, counting down.
GCATAATCAAGTGATTTAAAATTGTATTATCAGGCCCATGCCTTGCTTGTTCTATAGGATGGATCTAGGACACATGAAGATGAAAGTCCCCTTCTTGTACAGGCTGCAAAATACAAAAAAAAGGAGGATCACATAATTAAAGTGACTGAATACTATCCTAGAGAGTTAGCTCTTATCTTTGCCTTTGCCAATTTCCACTCAGTGTAAATCAAAAGCCTTAGCATACACTCATTTCACTGTACATTTTTCATTTCCTAGTACCTGACTTTATGCTCTAGGGTTTGATTTGCAGAACTGCTGAGCAACTGGAACTTCAGCCGAGACCTATGAATGCAGCATTTTGAGCAGGTATAGTCTGACAGAAAACTATTCCTCCCAATCCCCCATAAAACACAGAGAAAACAGAGAATGCAAAATATATGGATATTTGAAATATTCATTGTTTCTTGAACTGTATGGTCATTCGGAGGTGGCAATCATGTTTTTTTACTTAGCAGGAACCGATGAAAAATAAATTAATTCTTGTACTTCAAACAGCCAAACCCAGCAATTACTGATCATTTCCTCACAGAACATTCTTTTACTGGTGAAGGATTCTTTCTGTAAGGCGCTTTTCAACAGCGTGCAATAAAAAAAGGCACAGGTTACTCCATAAAGAGAAAGTAAAATTATCAGTTAATAAGTAAACAATGCATTGAATGAGGTAGTGGTCTTTTAGTAGAAAATAGCGTATTATAGTATGTAGTGCACAAGATTAAATTGTATGGATTTAATTGGATGAAATTAAGGTATTGGAAATAAGCCCAGTTTTCCCATGTTTAGAGTGGGTGCACAAATCTGTAATCATGGTAATATTATTTCATACAGATCTTATTTGACTTTTTACAGGTTTTTAGCAAAGTTGTCCCCAAAAATGAAGTTTACATAATCACAGGAGCATCAATCTCCCCAACTAACCCCAACTAAGTTTTTACTCTAGATAGATGCTTCACTTCAATCAAATTAAGCCTAATAGCAGCCACTGAATACCTCAGGTCTTAACAAAGATTAGGGATAGTAAATCAGAGCAGAGGACATGGACTCTTTTTTCCCACCCCCCTCCTCTCTAGTCCCAGAAGGAAAAGCTTTCGTGTATGGTCACAGTGAATCAAGACAAGATGATACAATCTGGAAAGAGATGTTCAAAGACAACAGCCTCGAACAAATACATCCATAAATTAAAAGTTTCCATTTCTTAGTCATCAAAAACTAAACAAGATGACAATATAGAGGAGAGGAAAAGTTGTAATTCCTAATATTCACAAGTTTCTCAGCTGTGCAGGGACTGCTGAAAGGGAAGCGGGGATTGGGGGGCGGAAGGGGCAGGTAGGGAAACCCACGCTGCACCCATGCCTTGCCACTACAAGTAATTTGTATGCATGCCATTAGTGCTGGTCCAGTAACCTTTCCGTTGTTTCTGGAACAATTTGTGTGAGCTGTTGCATCAATCTAAGGAAATGAATTCTTCATAAAGTTGTAGATTTTAACACAAAGCAATTTAAAGCTATTACTGGAAAGCAGAGTTCATGGCTTAAAGGCACTATAGTCATTTGCGTTGCTGCTTTAGAAAAATACCGAAGGATTGAATTCTTCAACTATTCTACAGTTCAGAGTTCCGCTGAGGTACAGAAAGTGTGATTCAGACCATACTCCCCTTCTGCATGCTCAGGCTTTCTTTTTCTTGTCACTCAACATACTAGGAAAGAAACAATCTCACACCTGAGACACACAAGACCAAATCAAGCATCAAAAGCAAGCTGGTAACACTGCATACAAACCCTGCCTTGCTATCTTCCAAAACACCCTGACAGATATCAACCAAGAGAAATTACACTGCTCTGTTGCCAACCCCACTCCCCATGTGAAAGACCAGCACAGACAAAGCTCCAATTTGAACAATTATGGTAAATCCCTTCCAGAAGGGCTGCTCTGAAGCAGAGCTGCTCTGAAGCACGGAGCTTGTTCAGAAATCAGCATCTTATTTGCTAGAGAGGCTGAAGCAATGGCAGCCTGCCGTCTTTTACTGCTTCATGAAACATCGTGAGAGGACATAACGATAGTGCAGCTAAATAAACATGTAAATAGAATTCAAAGCCTGTCACAAGCAAGTACAGCCTATATTCAAGGCTTTCACCTTTATTCTTATTCCAATGGCCATTTATAACATGGCCTCATATTAATAGAGACTATAATGTTCCTTAAGATAGACAATTCCTAACACATGGAAATTCATTCCATTTCTGAGTTCACTGCTTGCTACTCACTTCACACATATTTCATCCCAAAGGGAGGCTGGTTTAACATATGTGAAACCTATTATTAGCTGGAAATTCCTCTGTTTTCCTCAATTTCTATTGTTCAACCCCTTCCACTTGCCTTTTTTTTTTTTTTATTCAGCTGAAACAGGTATCCCTATAGCCACTGTCTCACACAGTCTTAAACACTTCCTATGTAATGAGCACCAAGAGTACCTCTTGTTAATACAAGGACATTTTTAAATATAGCTATTAATATTAAAATTTTAAGTAGCCATCTGGACTGTTCTTTGGAAGTGCTTCACAACTTGAAACCTTCCTGGAAGATTTATCAAGACTCTTCTCTGGAGACCAGAGGGACCTGTGTATTTTAAAAGTACCACATACAGTTATGGTTTTCTGAATTCACATCTTTTTAATTTCCTTGCTGAAGCTTTACATACGCAACGAAGACCTTGTTAAGTATTCCTAATCCAGACAAACTGCTAACAAAGTGTTTGAACTCCTAGAGGAAGGACAGATTGTGAAAATTTTTGTGGTATTTTAAAATCTAGAACGGTGCTCATGCAAAATTGATGAACCTCTTTATAGACCTTTTTGTACAGTTCTCACTGGACAATAGAGGAATTGGTATGATACCCTCGCTGGCAAAGATTCCCTAATGAACCAAGAAAATTTCCACATAATAGAGTTCTGCTTTCCTCCAAATTTACCTGTGGAGATAAACAAATACGACATTGACCAGTAAAAAGTATTGTAACAAGCACTGTGCTTAGTCAGCAACTGCAAACAGTAAGGTGCCAAATCAGTCAGGCCTCAAAATAAAAACTTTTTTATTGCCTACCTCCTATATTAGTAAAATAAAATTTAATTCCATGATATCATATTTCAAAAGTAAAAGTATTAGTAAAAGTGACATTTCCTGATGGAAAAAGTTTTCCAAAGATTTTTTTACTCATGAATCCAATCTCCAAGTAATCTGCAAAATTCAAAATATTTACAAAGGACAATTAATTAAAAAAAAAGTTTCAACACCTTTTAAAGTGCCATCCAAATAGGATTAACTATGATGGAAATTTTCATATCTAAAACCAAAAATTAACTATGGCTTACTGAATACTGTATATTCCAAACATACCCCAATTTATCATAACTGGATCACTATGGGATTTCCCTGTTAATGTTGAAACTAACAGTTTAGATTTCTGATCCTATCAAACTGAATGGCCCTTCTAAGATGATGCAAACTGCAACAAAACACACCAAAAAACACCAACTTATTAGGAGTAATTTAATGAAATATGGAGAGCTCTGGACTGCTCTAACCACTTTTATAGCTTCAGAGATTTTAGAAACCTGCTGCTCACAGAGCCATAAAGAGAAAAGTTTCACTTTAACAAATGACATTATGGTCTTCAATTTAAAAGGAAGATAGAAGCTAAGAAAAGCACAGACCCACACAAAACCTTTTTGCCAGATGGCACGAATTCTCATCTGTTTAAGAAATATTCACCCTATCAAAAAAGGGGACATCAAATTTCAGATTTGCTTAAAACTTGAAATTCAGAAACTTTTGAAATATCTGAATCAACACAGCAAAACAAATTATCTTCTTATGATGGCCAAAAACATAGAGCTATATTTTGAGTGGGTGCATGCATGCACAATAACTTTTAAGAACATGCCTAGGGCTACATGGAGGTACAGACATTTTCTAGAGGCCAGTGTAAAGCAGCAACTTCCCACTAATGCCAAGAATCAGAAACCTAAGGAGACCAAAATATGATTTATGGATTCTTCCCACTTCTGTAGTATTTACTCTAAAACAGTGAAAAGACAGCAGCACCAACAGTTTTGCCATACATTCTTCTGTGCCTGGACCAAGAGAGTGCTGATGCCATGACAACAGCAATGCTACACAGTGGCTTTTGATAAGCTGGAATTTTCCTAAGCCAGTCAGTCATTTCAGCATTTTCTCTCCCGGGAAGACATCCTCCTTACATTTAGTTAAACCAAAAATACAGTAGGGTTTTTTGTTAGACTTTTTCATTTGTTTTCTTTGTTTGTTTTGTTTTCATTTTTAAAGAAAACATTTTCTTTTGCTGGTTTAGATTCATAGGTACTAATTTGTCTTTATGAGACAAAGAAAGATGAAAATAGCTCATTTTTTTTATTATTTTTTTGGAAAGCAAAATAATTAATGGACACACATACAACTACTATTTAGCAGCTATTCACTTTCATATTTGCCTAGACTCCTCATGAAGGTAATGATTCCACATAAAGAAAGCACTATTAGTACAAAAGTAAATATGTAAAGCGAGTTTCACAAATCAATGAAGTTTACAAATAATCAATTGACTTTTCGCTACTTAAATACTGAAATGGCTGGAGTCTTAAAAGCTTATAGAGTTTACTGAATCCATAAAAATAAATTTTATTATGAGTTCCTATAAAAGTAATTGCCATTTGTTTTTAGTGATTTTTTTTTTTTGAAAGTTTTAATTTTATAATGATTAAAGCTAGGAAGGTCAACTATCACAGCTACACAATCTAACCAAAGGCAACTCAAAGAATAACCCCATAAAACTACAGAGAAGTTATTCAAATATTTCTTATGATTGTCAAAAATAAAACAAGTGTCTGGTTCTAAAACATCTGCATATTCATGTTTTAGAATTGGGTTTAATAATAATATAGCCTTACTGAATCAAAATGCCTTTGTCTTAATTAACAGTTTAAATTTACGAGTATCAGTCTTCTAAAACTCAAAATTTACGAGCTAGAAGCACCTTATGTAAAAATCAAGTAAATTCAAGTTTGCAATGAAATTATTTTCTGCTAATGAGAAGCAAAGACTAACATCCAACAGAAAAATACAAACTGATTGTACAAATATGGAGCAAACATACTCAAAAGAAAATACTATGACAAATTTAAAGCTAAATAGCAAAACAAAAAACACCCAATCCTTAAAAAAAAACCCAAACCCACAACATATCTCCTTTCAAACAACCTTCATACTCTGTGCTACTAACTTGAGAGCTAGGTAGTAGAAAAAAAATTAAGAATTACATGATCTGTAACAAATGATCTCCATTTACCATTTCTACATTTATCTTCTGTTTGCTTCATCAAGCTCCCCGTTGCCACACTATGAACAATATAAGAAGGTCTTGTAGGAACCAGAATAAGCTACAGACACACAGCTCCCTTGTAGTGTAATGATTACGCCTGTCTACTGCGTTCTGTTCACTTAGGTCTCTCACTCCCATCCATCTCCTTACACAACAAAGAAATAGATCTTGCTTATCAGAATTTAACGAGAGACTGAAAAAATGAAACTTGCCAACAGCAATGTTAACTCTGTTTCAGAGCACATTCTTTGGGTCAGGCAACAGGTCTTCATCACTACTTGAACTGTTCTTCTAAAACCATTAATAAACTCTGAGTAACGTAGCAAATAGGAGTTTAACTTCCTCATTTTGCAAATTTACAAATTTATTTCCTCAATGTTCTATTAGATCAGCCTTCAAAATCGTGCAATAATAAAAAACAATAATTATTTTGAAACATACAGATATTACTATGTTCAGTTAAGACAAAATACCTTACAAGTCAGGGATTAGTAAAGAATAGTGCCTACACTGGCAATTTGTTCATGAAAAGTGACACAAAAAGTGAAGCCCTGATTTACAGGCTGATCTAACAGCAATATTGTGACCTAGACACCAGCAAACTGAACCCACATCAAGTCCTGGTGAAGTACAGCTATAAAAAAAAGCTGTTCTGGCTCACAAGTGAAGGTATGCAGGTGCATCTCATCACACAGAAGTTGCAGTAAACCTGCCAAGGCTTGATCAAGACAACACAGTAAAGAGACAGTAAAAAGAGAATCTCAAACAGTAAAATAGATCTGGATTTAGAATTATAAAAATCACTCAATTTCAGGATATTCAGAAACCCAGCAGCAGCATTTCACCCATCGTGGGTGGGGAGGCTTGTAACATGCTACAATGATTTTCTGAGAACAGAAAATCTTCTAAAATTCCTTCTATATTAGCAAGAATGGGCAATTGCAATCTGCAAACACACTGAAGTTAGAAGAAGGCATATTTTCCCAGCATGACCACGCCATTTAAGGAACTAGGACGAACAAAGGCTCAGTAATGAAACAAAATGCTGGACTAAAATAAAAAAATCAGCACTTCTGACATGAATGGCAAAGCTCCAACTGATATTCACAGAGCTGGAGATTCACCCCAGGTATCTATGTTAGATCCTACAAGCAACAGCTTTCCTTAAACTGCCCTGTATGTACTGAAAATGCATCTTTAACTTTCCCACTTAGAAGGACAAGCAGATAGAACAAAATCTGCACAGGCTTCTTAAGGTTAATTTTGAAATACGTCTGCATGCAGTGTAGGAGAATGAAATTTAGGTCCGCAGATGAAAGACGTGCACAATTAGGAGACCTGCACAGCCAGCCCACAGAATCACGCGGAACTGTGATGAGATAACTACTTCTGGTTTTGTACCTACAGCGCACTCTATTAACCTTTATTTTTTCTTTTCCCTGTAAAATTCCAGTATAGCTCAACCTGCATATATTAAGAGATATTTTTATGATATTCCATACCTTATCAGTGAGAGAAGAATGAAAAAGTAGTCTCCAAAACAGAGCTTTATGTAGACGTAACCCTTTTATTTCCACATGAGCCTTTATTGGTGAGAACACAAATAGACACACAAGTTTCACATCTAAACTACTGATTGTACACATGTACCGCAAGCAAGTGCAAGTACCTAAGATCATCCTCAAATCAGGCTTCTAAGTTTTACCAACTGCATCTTGTCATTAAATAAAACAGAACAAAACTAAGCAAAGTTGATACATCAAACATTTTTTAGCTGTAGAAGTGGGAAACCTGTAAATACCTGATGTACGGGAATGATTACAGAGCGCACCAAAAACACACAGAGAAATAGCTGATATATTTATGCAGGTTGAAATAAGACCTGTCTGGATAAGTCATGTGAAATGGCAGGTACCTCTGCTGTGTGGTTGGTTTGTTTTAAACAAACTAAGACAAAGATGCCAGACACCCCCCCCACACACACTTCTCTTTGTGAAAAAAAGAGGTACAAGGTGAAACAAACCGAGCTGGAAGTCAGAACCCATCTCCCACCTGGGCATCAGTGATGACCAAGCAGCACTGCCTCCTTCTCTTCTCTTATGGCTACTCAAGACTAATGAATTTTGCCTTGATCAGTTTCTCAACTTTCGTTATGACCCCCATCTCCTGGCTCATCAGTTTTCTTGCAGCCCAGTAAACTGGCAGCTGCTCAGTTCCTTCAGGGGAGAGAAGCGAGAGTCAATTGTAATAATGGGCTGCAATTACTCCTGTGTTGCAGGAACTGAGCTGCTGTTGCTGACTGCTGTCATTTTATCTGCCTTTGAACTTCTTTATGACCCCATGGCAAGGAATTACAGCCCTCGGCTGTAAAAAACCTCTCATCATCACACGATGTCCTGCAGAGCCTCTCAAACAAGTGCCAGACAGGCTGATTGTGGAACAGGAAGCGGTACGCAAAGCCGTATTAATTATTCTAATGCGGCCACGCTGCTTCAAGACTTTTTCAAACCTCGCTCAGGAGTCTCTAACACAGCTCTGCATACTGGACTTAGACTGTAGACATGTATAAACGTGGACAAATGCAGTATAGTGGATATAGACTCTGCCTAGATGCAGAGTATAGAAACCTGCACAATTTGAAAATATTGGATGGTATAAGACAGAGACCATAATTTTGCCATAATCAAAATGGAATCACATCCAAGGGACAGCAGGTTTTATTTTAATAGCCTAACTCATCTTAAAGAAATGAACAAGAACTGTAATAATTAAATATTAGAGATCAGAATCCCCAAAAGGAATGGCAAAGTCAATAATTTAAGTGTCTATCTCCATGAGTAAAACACACTCAGCAGTCATTGCATTCCTTGGCTCAACATTTTTTTTTCCGCCCGCCAAAGCAACTTTTACTGGAAATAGGGCTGAAGTACAACCCAAAGGTCCCCAAAAGACAAAAAAAAACCCAACCAAATAAAACTTACTTGTTTGAAATGCTCAAAACACACTAGTGTCACAAGATTTCACTTAAAACACAAACAATATTATTTCCACCTTTTATTTCCTGAATCATTGCTTTCCATCTTATCTGTTACCAAGCCGAATGTCTTTTCCTTCTCAACCGCTGTCCAGGCCTGTCAACACAGTCCTCCAGCTGCCCACTGCTTTGGCAACCTCCCACCTTAAGTGAAGGTAACAAAGCTTGATTTTTGCTACAATTCAGTGCATGTAACATTTTTAAAATGTTTCTCTAAAAGTGTTAGATATCAACCAAACATTCTGCTGGATCTGGGAAAGGGATACTCCTGATCCACATGCTGAGATGGAACTTTTGAGTGAAGTTTATGGGAAATATAAGACACCAAATTTAAATTAATGAGTTTTAAAACATGCCATCTCTAACAAGGTATTATTTTTGCATGCAAAATATTTAAGAGGGGTAATTTCAGATAATAACAATGGCATTGAAGTGTTTCATGAGGCAATAATTCAGTTTGAGCTGATTAAGTTCAAATTTGTTGGCCTAGCAATTTATTAGCCAGAGATGGAAATTATTGCTGCGAAAGCACACTGGGGTATTCCTCACATTCTTACTATGTTGTAAATCAAATTCCCTTCCTTTTGCTGTAAGGATGGTGCATTTATTTAGAATAAAGTTTGTAGATATAAGATATTGGAGTAAAGAAAACAATGCTTTGTAATTATCTGAACAATGCCATACTGCTCCAAACAATATAAAGAAACCAGCACAAATGAAAAACTATTTAAGCTCAAAAAGATTAAAATGTCACTTAAGCTGCAATGATATTCTCAGTATTTTAAGGATCATCTTTACAATGCTTATTTTAAGCCATCCACTTTGCATAACTGACAAAACCTCAAGTGAGCTAGTTATTTAGCAGTCCAACAGCAACTCGAGCCTGCTCTCTCTCCACTACCCGCAAAGATACTGTTCACATTTACACTGCACGCTGCGCGGAAAACCATTCTGGAGCAAGTGTTCACTCATTAACTGTTTGTACAGAAAAAACGGGGTGGGGGGGAAGAGTATGAAGGAGGGGAAAAAAAAAAAGAGGGAGGACGACTACAAATTTTGGGCATCTTAAATGAATTCCAGTGGTCTTCACTCTGATGAACTCCAACAGACTGAAGTGAGACCACCCAATCTTGAAAATCATCATGATGTAAAAGAAATCCATGAGTGTCAAAAACATTTGCTTTATGAACACTGTGCTTTTCCTGCTTGTTCATCTACTGCAAGTTAAATGCATTAGGATCAATCACCTGCTTTTAAGCGCCTGGGGTTCTAGACCTTAGGGTGTCAGTTACAAGGCACATAAATGAATCGCAGGCATACTCTTTGGTCTCCCCTGCTGGGTGCATGCTCATCCATTTTATTTAGTATTGCAACCAAGGAGAACATTTTAATCACCATAATACAACTCCTAGTGCTTATCTGATCATACTCATCATAGAGTAGGCAAATCCCAAGGTCTTCAAGAATATTGCTTTTCCACCTCAGACTGGACAAAGGATAGCCCCACCTCTGTTAAGTCCAGCTTTCACAGAAGAACATCCATACAACTTTACCATACAGGCAAAGTACCAAAAAAACCCCAAAAACCCGACACAGAAACCCACTACCTTTTGTGATGTTACTTGTCTGAGCTCTGCCATGCCAATTAAAAATTAAATTCATAAACTGCATTTAGTTAATTCAGTTGTAACAGATTCTAAAATGGCAAGTTGATAACAGAAGATACATGTTAAATAATTAAAAACTTGCAGTGGCATCTCATGGTATTTTTAACCAATTAGAAAACGGATTTCACATACACTACCATGACATATGTTTGTACCTATCTAAGTTTGGGGAATGAACACTTCAGTGAGACTATCTTGTCTACACTGCATCAGAAACACTCTGCTCTTCACTGTGGTAACAGCTTTGTAGCTTTACATAAATATTAATATTTCAGCTATACTCATTAATTTAATACCTAAAGTAAAGGATTCAGGCTGAGAAAAAAAAAAGTAATCAGAGTTGCCACTGGTATATTTAAAGTTACTTCTGTCTCAAACATGGCAAATACATAGAAGTAACAAATGGATAGGGAAAATGTGTTTTACATTGCCCTCAATTTAAAGGAGAAAAAACAAACCAAAGTGACAGAGTAGTTTTTCAGCATGTCTCCTATGAGAACTGATCTGTTTACGATTAAACAGGAATCAACTAGGTAAAAACAACATTTTAGCTCTATTTAATTCCACAACATATTGAGCTACTGAAAGAAGAGATATCTAACTATTCTTGAGAAATACTTTTTTTTAGTTTCATTGTCATCTCAAACCTTCTTGTTGCACACACACAAAAAGGAAAACACTCCATTATTTGTGTGTGTATATGTACACACACACATATAGATGCACACACACTGATTATACAACCTTTCAGGTTCATTGAATGCAGAAATAACTTGTTCATGTGATTTAAAATAAATAAATAAATGCAGACTTGGTCTACCATTATAAATGAAAGTACACATAATGATGCTCTGTTTCCTAAGTTTAGGGGGTTTGATCCAATAGATTATTTTGCCATTGGATTTGAAGCCAAGCTAGTAGTACTTAAATGCAAACAACATGTACAGTGATGGATAATGCTCTGGGGTAATTGCAGTACTCAGAGGAAAATGATTTCCCCAATACTGCATTAATAGTGTTAAAAGCCTATGACAAGCAGATCTAAAACCTTCTTCAATTGTTTATGCATGTGCTGTGCCCCTCTGCAAAATATTTTTTATTCATAATATTTAATCAGATCCTACTTTTCTTCACTGTTAATTTTCACACGATCAAGGTAGCTGGCTGTATACACACTAGTCATCCAGAAAGCTTGACTGAGCGTTACTGAGAAGCTGGTAACTTTGTCATTTTCCTTCTTCTTTCTCTATCTTCCACCCCAAATCAAATTAATCACAAAGCCTAATGCTTCCACAATGATCAAAAGCTTTCTACCATGTTTCATGATTGCTTTAGTACTTACATCTCAGTGAGAACTTAATGGCATAAAAACAAATTAACAAGAAAAATAAAATCCTCATAGAGCCAAAGTTTAACTGCATACAGAAGAGCTTAACATTAACTCTTTAATTTTTGTTTGACAAAATTCCTGTTTATGTCCTTCTCTGTTTTCTTTAATAATCTCTTCAACAACCTAGAACAACATCCACTAAATTAATTTTGAATATAAAATGTAGATCTTCCCTGCAAAGGTGTTCTCTGACACATTTTCCTTGTCCAACTAAACCACCTTATTGTAATAGCATATTATTTTAAACCCATTTTTAAAATCTTTTTTGGAGCAGAGGTGCAATTAGTTTAAAACTTAAGTAGCAACGATCAGAACAATAACAAACCTTTCCCCCACTCAACATAATTTCATTAGTAATCATTCATTTTGTATTGCACAACAAGCAATAAGGGAAGTTTTTAAGCTTTCTTATAGAATACATGTTATTTCCTGTTTAGTTGTTTCTGATGTCATACACAGCAATTAATTTCTGCCATGGTTTTGAGTGTGGAAGATTGGAATTAATTTCTTGCCAAGGAAGGGCTGGAAAATTAGCAATATGACATTAATCTATCATCCCAGCTACAGCCTGATGCAAACAACTCTATTTAAAAGAGACTGGATCATTTGCTTCCACTTGAAGTCACCAACATATCGGTATATTTGATCTTAAAACAAAACATTTTTCTGTCACTTCCACCTATTTAAGGCATTCCGGGGCAGGCTCATTCACATGTTTGTAAACATGTCTGATGATAGTCCACAGCAGTAATCAAGCAGTGAACTCTTTCGTTAGAGAGCTTCCCAGTTATTATTACAAATAACCGCTTATCACCACAAACTCTCCAAAAGCACAGTCGTTGTTGGGGCTAGGGCAACGAGGATGAGGAACAGGAGGAACACAATATGGGCAACACTGTTTCTTGTTGTCTCATTCACAATAATCACACCTTTCACTGCCCCGCCCCAGTGCCTATCAGGCACTGCCTTCTCCACTCACCACCTATCAACTACCTGAAATGTCTTCCTATTTCTCCTCCTGCTTTCTTTCACTGTTTTTAACCCCCTAACTCTTTTCCTAGCTTCCTTTCCAAAACTGTGAGTTGCTTTGCTCAGGGTTCCTCACTAGATTTCAAAATCTTTAAACAACTATTTTGCTTTCCACTCAACTTACATTGAACTCCTCTCCTCAACTCCTCTTTCATATTCCTGTTGCCGTCACCTTGGACTCATTTCATATTCACAAATATTATCACAATGAAACAACAAAGAACCCAAATACATTAAAAAGGCTTTCTCATGCCACTTTACTATGACAAACAATCATTACTATTCATTACTACTTTTAAGGATTTCTCTTTCTCATCCCTTATGTTATGATTATTAATCAGGACTACATTTCCTCCAGGGAAAACCAGAACATTTCCTAATGAACAATCCCCTTGCAGAGGATCATTTTAAGTTCCCGTTGCTGTATACTAAAAAGTCAGACCTAAGTCTGCCCCTGAATCCCAACCCCATTGTCTCTGGCATTGTATTTCACAGAATCATAGAATGATTTGGGTTGGGACGGACTTTTAAAGATCATCTGGTCCAACCATCCCTGCGTGGACAGGGACATCTTTCACTGCATCAGGTTGCTCAAAGCACTCCCCTTTAAGCCTGTGTTTCTGAACAGAGATAAGAACACATCTGTTCTTATGCACAGAGATACATGTGTGCATCCCTTCCACTTCACTCATATTCACACTGCTTCCTCTCTTTCAGGACACCATTCTCAAGTATCATCTTTGACTTGTCCTTCCATCTATCTCCTTATCAGTTGTCTACATTATCATACCCTTTGCCATCTTCTACCTGTTTAACATAATTTCCTGTAATAGATCTTTTGATGTTGTCCAGGTTTGCTTTAAATGCACCATTAGCAGTAGAGAGGAAATGAAAATTACTAGGCAACCTCTTACTGGTTCACTCAACATGAATAAACATTTCCATCTGCCACAGAGCAAATCATTTCAATCTTCGACAAAACAAAAAACCCTCTGAAATCAATAAAAGCATTGAGCCAAAACGAAACAAGAGGTTTTCGATAAGAAATGGATACCATTGCTTGTACCTAACAGAGAGAATATTCATCACTATTCAAGCTTTAACTTGGACTCATGCATGGAGGACAGTCACAAATAATTATGGCAGACAGCCATACATACCATTTCCCAGTCTTTATATTTGGCAAAGTTTCCTCAAATATCCCAGGTAAATACATCTATTTCAGAACTGTCCAAAACAATAACAAAGAGGATCCTCAATTCTCTTTATCAAAGCCAAATTCTAGTGCAAACACTGTGACACCTAGACCCTCCCTGACTTCAGATGCCAGTGTATCTTAAATATACCCTAACGAAGGGGGTATATTCTAGCAAACCAGGCAAGCAACTGCCAGAGCCCTTCTGATGGTCACAAAGGGGAGGTTATCACTGGCACCACCACAGCAGACTGACATTTCAAGCCAATGTTTGAGCTGTCATGAAGGATCAGATGACATGTTTTTATTTAAGCACGAATGATTTTGAAATAGAAATGGGAACTTCAGCAAGTTGCAGGTTGAACAAATTGATTCTGTACGATCTATTTTTCACTTGCTCCAGAGAGGAAGTTTAAGAAATTCACACTACATGGAGAGTCAAAGAAATTGATGGTTTCATACTAGCACTATATCACTGCCAGAAGCTCAAGCTAAACCAATCACTTTTTAACTAGAAATGGGTCTGAGACATGATGTTCTGATCTCAATCTGAACTTCACAAAGTTCATGGTGGTTATGTTAGGATTTGGCATTTGGCTTAGGATCTTCTCCACTTTTAACAATGAAGAAAAATCTTTTAAAGTAACAGTGGACTCTCCTCCATCAAGTTTAATAGAAATCAATGAATCAGCTTGATCCGATCTCATTTCAACGTTGTAAGAAGTCTAAATAGGTGTCTTTTAGCAGTGCAGTTATAATAAACCCCTCTAAGTCTCTCTGGGAGTCATTCTAGTATGGATGTGAATTCCAATATGAACAGGATTTGAGGACATCCCTGGACATATTTGCCTGGTAATTGCTGGCTAAAGCACAAACTTCAGACAGGAAAAGATTTTTAGAACAAGAGAGCCCTCTAATGGATTAAACCTGTATTACTGGGGTTTTTGTCAGTGCTGCAGTAAAAATAATTTGGTTTTCAATTTGAAAATAAAATACAAGAAGTACCAAGAGAAGAATTACAGACGATGAAAGCTTAAGGACAGAAGCCGTTTCTTCTGATTCCCAAATAACCACAAATCGTATCAAGAAAGAGACATTGTTCAAATGGAGGATCTAAAAAGAAACCTCTTAAAACCAAAAATATCAAATGGTCTTAAGTAAATAAGCTTTGGGAAGAAGCTGGTTTTGCACCATTTATTATATTCATACACGCAGAAGGAGCTGACAGGCTGGCAGCATGGCTTGATTTTGGTTTGCCTTCTGCTGCACTGCAGTCAGTGATCTCTGCAGAGCATCCATGTAGTGGAAGGGAATAAACATCTAGTAGAAAGGCTGTATAAGGGTGCACTTTCATGATCAGCTAAAGCAAATATTAAATCAATGATATTGAAAGGCCAGAGCTGATACAACTTACCATACAGCCACACAAGCAATAGAACCAACACACGTGTGCACACACAAAATAATGATTTCTTAAAAACTGCAAGAAAGAAAATTGACTGGGAGGGTGTGGTGGGTGGAGACCAGTTTTAGATTATCTTAGGTATTCATACTGTGCACCCTAAAAACGTGTAACAGAGCAATCAAGAACCCACATCACAACAGTGAATGGCCCTGGAACAGTTTTGTATCAACACACACAAATCAGAAAAACCGACTCAGCATAGTGGGCAGAGCTGGGAGTACCCCATATCAACAGAGAAAGACCAAAGGACTGCTTGAGGCAAGAAGCATGCTCCCAATGGTTATATGCAGGTAGAGTAAGAAAGAATGAAGAAAGCAAAAATTGGATGCCTGGTACAGAGACTCTCAAAAGGGACATAGCTAGTTTTAAATGACCTATCACTCTGGAAAAGAAATTCCGCCACAAGTCTGTATACCTCATTGAAGGAGCATTTGTTCCTTAATCAAGAAGCTCAGAACATTCTTAAGGGAGCACTCAAAAGTATTCAGGGGCATAAAATGAACACAGTATTGATTCTGAAGGTAAAGAGCAGCTCATTACAACCAACATCCACTGAGAGAGGACTCTAATTGATGAGAATGCATTCCAGGGAGTCTCACTGATGAAACACCTGGAAGGCCCATGACGGAACAGTAACACTGAGCATTGCAGCACAGCATGGGTCATCCCACAGGCAGAGACTGTAGAGTAAGTTGGTCAACTTTTTTTTCTACTGGAGTAATGTAAAAGAACCTCAGTAAAGTACAGGGTTTCAGGGTGCAGATGTGGTGTTTCCATTTTGGTTTTGTTCCTCCTTAAAGACCTCTAGCTGTAAACGTTACTTAAATAAACTAACTGACAGGTCACTTGCTCATTATAATAATCAAGACTGAGGATTTCAGTGTAGCTAAAGAGCACTGTGCTCAACCATGAGGACCAAATCCTCTCCATGGTGCTCTTTCAGCAAAACACATGCTGCAGGCATACACTCAAATGACATATACAGTACACTTTTGGTAAAATATTACTTCTAAATCATTTGTGGAGTTTTGTGGAGCTACAGAACAGTATAAATCCCTAAACTGCATCATGTTTTTGACTAGTTGGTTGTTGACTGACCTCAAAGAATGTANAGAGTCTTTCTCTGTCTCAAATTTCCTGCCATTCCCTGTTAAAGCATAGCAAGACCTAATATTGAACATTATGTGGTCCCACTAGCCCATCTAAATACTTTCACACTTAAAAGGATAGTATGAGAGGAAGTCAGATCAACTCCAAAATGACAAGTCATACTGAGACACCATTCACATTTCAAACAGTAGCTTGCCTGTACACAAGTTTGAGAGAAAATGAGAATATGGTAAGCAAGTAACAGCAACTCCCACAAACGCCCTCCCAGGTTCCAGCTACTTGTGGGTCATCAATTTCCTCACACAGAAATATCAATTTCCATTTAATGTCCTGCAATAGATTTTTTTTTCCCCACTAATTCACATAGTCATTCTTTGAACCCAGTTATCCCCATTTATTCCCTATCTTTATTATCCTAAAGAATTCCACAGGCAACTACTTTATATTATACTACATTCATGCTCAAGCCAAAACAAAACCCCCTAGATTTTGGAAACTGAAGTGATAGGCCTACTTTATGCTTTTTCCATACTGGATTTGTTTAAAATATTACACTGCACAACAGAAACTGGACAATCTAGGTTGTAAAAAAACACAAATAACACCAGTTTTGAACATTTAGCTGAAGTATCAATTAAATACCACAGTCTACTTCTGTACAGCACACTTTCCAGAGCACTGTATTACAGGACAGTGAAACCAGTGCACAAAATAAGCCTTCTGATTTAGTAGAGTGCTTATGGCACACATTTTAAGAGTGAATTAATCCCAGCCCTGCCACTAACCTGTTGTGACACTCAGGGCTTTTCACTTCACCTCACTATATATTCGGCTTTTTCCATTGTACAATGGACATAATGATACTTTGCCTGCTTTTTGAAGCCTTTTGAGAATTGCAGCAATAAAGTACTACATAAAGAGAGATATGCATTTATATTGAAATGCAGCTATTCACAAAAAGCCATCAATTTCCAACTCACTAGTTAAATCATCTTTATAAGCATTCATTCACAAAAAGCATATGAAAAATTTACCTGCTCATTTTTGCAGATCCATACAGTATTGCCCTGAAGTAGAATAAAGATTTTGGCTTTGTATCCTTTCAGCTCAAGATATCCACTTTTCTCAGGGGCAACAGAAGTTCGAGACTGAGAGTTATTATCAGACTGCGATTTCAAGGCACTGAGCATCGTATTAACCCAGTCATTCCTTTCTTCTAAACAAGAAAAAAAAAATTAGACAACGACATGGTTAAGCAGCAGCTCCATTCTTCTACACATTGGTTTTCCTGTTCTTCCTACTATGCTATGCTGGTTGATGGTGTAGCTGTACCACGTGAGAGAGAACATCTACCTTGCAGAGGAGGTGTAAATAAAAATTACATGAGAGTCCGTACCAGTGGAGGCATTGGCAAACACGGCCATTCAATTAACTCCCAACAATCAATACACAAATTGAAAGTTATAAAAACTAATTATCAAAATTCTTAAAATCATGACTACTATTTCTATATGCTTAATTCCAGACAGCTTAAAGACTGAGGTGGCAGACAGGTGGCATGTTCACCTTCTGGAAGCCAGATCAATAGGAAAATACTACAGAAGTTATGTAAACAAAAAACAGGGAGCCTAAATATCATCTGTCACTGAAGAGGCAAGCCATTGGCAACACTATTCTACATTTGGCCATGCTTTTAAGCAAAAACATTTGGCAAGTTACAATCTATTCCATTAAGGTGCAGTAGTTAAGCTTCATACTGTCAAGGGTACTGACTAATCAAGAAAATGCATGTTTGAATAGCTTTGCATGCATTATTAATTTAACATCTTACAAATACACTAATGTGAGTAAGTGAAGTAATAAAGTTCCACCCAGTCTCATTCACTATGTTCGTATATTCCACCAGACTAAGATCAGTATACTTTAATGCTGAATACTCTGAATTACACTTGCCCCATGTGACCGGAACAGCATGAAATTCATCAACTCTTTGCTCTGAAAGATTCAGATAATAAAATATATTGGGGGGCAAGGGGGGAAAGTAAATTCTATGGAATATGAAGTTGATACAATCAGTGTCGAACGCTGCAAAGAACACGGTTAAAACAGTAATGTGCTTACTTCATATATGTCATGTGTGCAACGAGTAGGAACAAATACACTAATTTAAGCATCAGAAAATAGTTTGAAGAAGAGAAAGACAGCAGCCTGACAGACTAGCACAGGGAAGGTGATCCAAGTGCTCCTCCTAGAAGTTTTGGTTTAATTTACACTTTTTTAAAGTACTTTGAAAAGATCACTGAAATATCTCAGTATAGTTGAGGGCATCAAATTACTCTAGAAGTAGGTGGCTTTGTTAAATGGTATTTCACTTCAATTAAACAAAATCTTGCTGCATCTGAGCAGATTATGCTCTAATTCATTGCAGTCTTGATTTTTTGTCCCCAAATGCCCCTAAACTTTCCAAAGCACTATATACATAGTTTCTGCCTCTAGATATTTAAATCAATCCAAAAATCATGTATTTTTGATACACAAAAATAATAATAAATCAGAGCACTGAAAGGAAACAAATCAAGCACTGTAACCCACTTACTGCAGACCAACATTGGTATCAAGGGACACAGGTCAATGAAGATAATGATAGCATTCTTCATTTTGATATTCCAGCAGAAAGAAAGGAAAATTAATAGATAAGGTCCACAGGATGAAATATGTGTAAGTCTCCATTTCAAAAATCTTTGAGAAGTTAAGCACCCATCATATAGTCCCAGAACAATTCCCAACCACAAATCCACAGAAGGAATAGCATCAAGTAACAATTTGTGCAGAGAACAGAAAGCAAGCAGAGTTATTTACGTAATTTACTATGAATACATCATCCAAATTCGGATACAGTAACGACCAAATTACTTGTACAACACCCATTCCCAACCTTAAGTGAACAGCTTTGCAGACTGGCCACTATGTCCAGAGATGGTTACATACTAAATCAAAATGCAATTTCATGTATAACAAGTGGTTGCTCTGAATCTATTTTATAAGTCAGTATAAGTTGTTAACATTTTTATACTATTCAAAGGCAACGGTCCATAAAGAAAATTACGGCCCTACAAAATATATTGCACTAAGATGGTTAAGTTCCAATTTACAAAAAAAAGCAAAAAAATAAATTTGGAAGAGAAAGGCAAAAATAATAAAAATAGACATACTTTTTAACTCAGCTAAGAGCATAAAAATGCCTGAAATGATTTGAGCCAAACCTGATAAGAAGGATTTGCTCACTGATGCTGCACTCCTGTTACAGCCTGCAGCAAATGTTTACAACCAAGCTATAACCCGTAAAAATGGGATTTGATAATGGAAATGCTGAAAGACCCTTAGCTATAATGGGTCTGGCATGTACTGCCGTAAATACATATTGCATATCTATCTTTTTTTCGTAGGTATTCCATTTTATTTGATTGTTTCCATAAATAAGTCATACATGCACTGACATTGATTCCACATATTACAGCTATAGGTTGATAAAACATTAAATTAGAAGGCATACTAACTTCCTTACTACAATTTACATTTGTATTCTCTATCAATACATGGCTGAAAATACTGTATAAGGCAGTAAATATAGATACACAGGAAAACTTAGATTTCCTTTGATCACAGCAACATGTTTAGGCCATCAACTCCATGGTTGCTCTTTGTCAATTTTCTATCAAGTGGTGACTTGGAGCAGATGGCTGAGAGCGCACAGGCTGTAAGAGCTACTAGCGAGACCTGAGGAACATCCAGAAAAATCCATCTTTAGGAAGAATGGAGAAGGAGACAAGAGAGTTGGAAAATAGTATTCCCATTCTGATATTTTTAAAAGACATTCCCCAGCAATTTCAGTTGTTCTTACAAAGCTTACAGTTATCTCCACTTACACTTTACAAATCCAACACAGCTGGATTCCAGAAATATTTCTGGTAATATAACAAGTTATATTTCACAAACATAATTTATCAGTAGTGATTACATGGCTTTTTGGCAATCATTAGAATTACACATTTCCTACTTACCCTCTTTATCTGCACGGAAGACAAAAGTCCTGTGGGATGTGACAACTTCAAATTTATTCTCCCCGTGAACTCTTACTGTTGCTACAGCAGAAAGCAGTATGATTCCCTTTGAGAACATTTCCTGTAATAAAAATGCAATAGAAAAAGTTAATAACTCTCAGGGAATGTTAAATATGTCTCAGGTAATATTACTTGCCGTGATGTTTGGGAAGTTCACATACATAGACTGTGCTCCTAAAAGTTCACCACACTATTCATTAAACTGCATCAATAAGTAAACCACTTCATTACCTACACATCACCAAGTTCACTGTTCTGGGTCTATACACACCCTACTGCCTTCTAAACCAGAGTAAAATCCCACAGTGAGATGGAATGCATCTATTTCAGATACCACTTCATAAACTGTTTCATGACACTAACATTGTAAGACATCACACTCTCTTAGAATTACAGCTTTTATGCCAAAGTTACATTGACTATCTCACTGAACACTAATTTAAAAAAAATATATAATTATTAGAGTTGTAGAATATAATCAGACATGGGGAAAAAAATTATTCCCTTCTCCAGGCAGTAAATTCCAAAGAATTTTTCTGTTCCTTCTCCACTCCTTCAGTGGCTAGCCAATAAGAAAAGTAAATTCACTGATTTTATCTCTAATTTTAAATTCAAAGAGGGTGATGACTCTCTGGAAAAATCCATTGCCCTGTCATTACTAACAAGAATCCTCTAGCTTGGATCAGCTACCTATTTTTCTGCTGTGTGAGGTAGAAGGAGAACAAGCCCTCAAAAATATTTTGGTGTCAGAGCAAGTGTTCCCTAAATTTGCTAATTTCCAGTTAGAAATCAAGACAACTGAACTGAACACAAAAGCAAGATAGGAAAAAGGAATTGCTGCAAGTACTTTCTTTAAGTCGCCCCTCTTGTAACCTAATTAACCTAAGTATTCCATTTGGTGGGCAGGGGAAGTGGGGAGGGAGGAAAATTTAAGCAGATGTGCAGCACTTTGCAAAGACTTCTGCACAATTCCTGGATTCCAGAGTTAACACTCCTGCTCATGTCCTCACTATGCTTTGATCAATTGGTTTTCTGACTAAGACAATTCAGATATACTGCTAAGATTTATGACCCAGATGCAGTAATAGCCCAAGAGTCAGCTCCCCATAAAGAATTTGTACTGCAATAATTTTCCTCCCAAAGTATAAATTATTATAATAGACTTTATACAAGGACTTAAGGAACCACTGTGAATGTTAAGCATGAAGGATACACAGGATCATATTTTTGTTTACTGAGTTTAATATACTACTGATTTTCACCAAATTCGTGCTCTTATGTTATTTCAAATCTAGGCACTAATATACATCAGTGAACACAATTTAGCAAATAAAAAGCACTATCAAAATACAGCTGAAGTGAACGTGTTACTATCATTACGCACAAGAACAACACTGTCACTCAAAGAGCTTAGTATTGCACATCCTTTTTTCATTATGGCTATATTTTTAGAAAAGAGATTTTAACATTTGTTAATAAGGTTGGATATTACAGTAATTACTGATTCTTCACAATGGCAAAGCAAACTTATTACATATGCTATTTCTAAAGGTGCTCCGATATAATTATATTGTGGTGTTTGCAGGCATCTACTGGCTGTATTTGGTACTGTAAGAGAATAATTCAGACTGATGGAAGTCACAGCTATTTTATTTGCTAAAAAAACATCTGAGCATATTTTTGGTTTTGCTGTTTACACAATCATTCTTTTTCAATCTTTTTTCTCCAAGGCATATGTGTTTTCAAATACAGCTTAAACCATAATAATTTATCAATCTTTTCTGCACATGAAAGAGAAGCTGTTGCAAAAAATAATGTTAAAAAGCTCTTGTTGAGCAAAATTTCTCTCTCTGAAATACTCCAGACTGGAAATTAGGCAAATTGTTTAAGAGTACAGAAAACAAAAACAAACACAGCCAAGAACCTCACAGATATTTCTTCTGTTACTGAGGTGCACACTAGTTTTAGGGCTGCTAAAAATTCTGACAGAACAATTTTCTAGTGTGGAGAGAAAAATGTATATTTTATTTTTTTTTTAGTACCAACTCCTTTAATGAAAATTTTCATTTTCAAATACAGCCCAATGAAGTCCTCCTTGACAGTTGTGTTTTAGAGCTGGGCTAAAAGATGCTGGAAAACATTGGTTTGCATTACTTCGCCTTTTCATCCGCATTTTATAATAAAAAAATAATCCGCAATTAAACATGACCTATTTCAAGACAGACAATGATTTACCTGTTTTGCAGTGAATTTTGTTCTTTGAAACGCTCACACGCAACATAACACAACAAAATATTGAAGTTTGTCACAGGAAAAGGGAAAACTTTTGCCTAAATCACTAACATATTTGTCAGGGATCCTAAGATGATTTTAAATAAAAACTTCCAACATAACCAGCATTTTTTGCCTTACTACAAATTCAACATTAGAACACCACCGTTCTCCTGCCAAAAGTAGGAAGAAATTTGAAACAAAAACTGTGCATACTGGGTAGCTGAAAAGGATTTTCAAATTCTACCTGCCCCTCTTCAGTTTGTTCTCACTTCAGTTAATCACTTTCTGTTAAGACAAAACCACACGGGATGTTACTCTGACCACATCAACTTGCTCAGGACCATGAGCATAGAAGAATGAGCAGCATCACAGATTCAAACAAAAACTGTTCCTAGGTCAGATGATGTTTCTAGAAAACTAATTTTCCATATATGCAGATAGAAAATAAAGAACAGATGTCTATTGATTAGAAGCTGATGCACAACTAGATCAGGGTTAAAGAATTATTTAGATAATTACGGTTTAAATCAGAGAAGGATTTAGATGGGCTAAGTACACATTTTCAGGAATACTACCCTCTGCCTTCCCTCCCCATCCTCCACTTGTTTCACTCTTCATTAGCCATGTAGCACACTTCCCCTTCTTGAGAACCTCACTCTTCTCAAGTTCCTAATCTGAATGACAAATAGAGCTATTTAATATTGCTAGAATTTCTAGATAAAATAAACCTTTCATTTCACTGAATTCACCCTTCTCTGCCTGTAATGATCAGAAAAATAAATGGATTGGTTTCCTTTTGAGAACTACTTTTAATTACTACGTGAAAGCAAAAGTGTAACCATTCCTTTATAACATGCTTGTCTGTGCAGGAATGTTCTTGTACAAAGACACATTAGAATAGTCAGATCTTGCCATTAAGATCTAAAGTTAAAACAACTCCCCCATTTAAATATATGCATAGTGCTAGGAGGGACCTGCTGCCTTGCAACGAACTGTATAACTATCCCCATCTTTTACCAGAACTGACTCCTGAGCTGCACGCAGGTCTTGATGGGTCTGCAAATAGTTGCTTATGATGTCAAGGTAACAACATACAAGCAACAGCAGGAATATGCTGGTATCCAGCTAGCAAGCAATATGAATACTCTGGGTGGGGGAGCAGCTATGCAGCAGAGATCACTGCAGCGAAAACTCATGTTCCCCAGTGGCACCACTGCTCACCCAATGCAATCACACTGTCCACCAAGAACTACTGGTAGCCAACTGTGTTTTCCTCTTATCTGCAAGCTAATCCAAGGGTTTTATCAAACCCTCTGTTTGCAGAATATGTTTCAGGCCTCACAGTTCTCAGATGTACCAAGTTCTTGGCATATTTGATTCATGACATCACAAGTCAGACACCCAGATTTATTCAAATTGTATTTAAATACAGACCAATGAGCAGCTCTTTCAATCTCAGGAGTGAGGCTTTGTACTAGGATTCCAGGAAAAGTGAGACAAAGACTTCAGACCAAGACTTTGCAAGCTCCTGATAGTCTAACCAATCACAGAGACCTTACAAATAAGAGGATGCAGAGTTTGTAGCCTTCTATGCTTTGTGTGACACACTAGATATTCCCCTGAGCAGAAGGGAAGGTTTCTGGAATCTCACGACAGACAAAAGTGTAACAAGTACTGTTCTAGAGTAATTGACCTTCAAAAAAAAAAAAATCCCCAGTGCAGAGACCAGATCCAGATTTAAAATTCTGTATTAGCATTTCTTTCCATAATTATGATACAGACAGTGTTCAGCAAATCCCAACCCTGTGTTTTTCAAGTTTGTCTTAATGACTAACTCTGCTTTTCTGCTGCTCTGAAGCCCTGGGATAAATACCACAAAGGGGTAACATTTTTTGTCACAGCAATCCAAATATTATTCTATTGTTCCCTTCATCTACAAAATCACGTCTTCTACTGTGTGTGTGGCAAAGTAAGCAAGTAGGCAGCAGTCTGTTTCATGTTCCTATCAGTAGGCATAAAGATCAATGTAAATAATTTTTCTAGCTTCTTCTTAATTTCTCTGGCCCCTCAGGAAATAAGCAGTCTTCTCCTAGTTCAGGTCTACCCCCTCATAATCTGCTAAAATAGGTCAATGAGTGTGGATATAATAAAGCATATATTTTGCTCTCAATTTAATATGCATCTTCAACAGGAAATGATAGAATCCTAGAATCATTAACCTTGGAAGAGACCTCAAGGATCATCTAGTCCAACCGTCCCCCCACCACGTATGGGTGGGGGCATGGGTAATAGGTGGTGGGTAATAGGTGGGGGGGGGATGGTTGGACTA
>VWZZ01006232.1:207921-220183 GCA_013399095.1 Psophia crepitans | reverse complement strand
ATGTCTTTCTTGTGGTGAGGGGCCCAAAACTGGACACAGTACTCGAGGTACGGCCTCACCAGGGCTGAGTACAGGGGGACGATCACCTCCCTGCTCCTGCTGGCCACACTATTCCTGATACAAGCCAGGATGCTGTTGGCCTTCTTGGCCACCTGGGCACACTGCCGGCTCATGTCCAGGTGAGCATCAACCAACACCCCCAGGTCCTTTTCCTCTGCACAGCTTTCCCATCACCCCACCCCAATTGCTAAAACCCAGCATTCACAATATCTGCTCCTGTAGCGCTGCCTGGAGTTGTTGTGGCCAAAGTGCAGGACCTGGCACTTAGGTCTTACTAAAAAAAAGAAAATAGGACTTTTTCACAGTAGAAACTATCAAAAGGTCAAGTAAGTCTTTCGAAAATTTCAGTTTCACAGAGACAATACACATTTTGTGAAAACCATGATTTACAAATCCGTTTTTGTATCACATATCAGAAGTCAATTACTTTAATCAAAGCAACTCATGACTCTGTAAATGTTTCAGTACAATCCAGACGTTAGGTACAGAACCAAAGAACAGCCACTGACATCACAGTACTGCGCTGATTTTAGAGAGACCCATTCAAACATAATCTAGTCAACTATATGTCATTATTTCTAGAAGACAGGAAAGACATTTTTAACTAAAGAGTAAGCAAGTCTATAGGGTTTTGGTTTTTAAAATGTCTTCCATGCCAAATTTAATTCTCTCAAAATCTCCCGCATGATGGATTCCCATGACAAGATATTTTGCGACCATTATCAAAATAACATTGGATCTCTTAAATGCATTCTAACTGTTTTGAAGAATGCAGTAGTGCCATTCTTGCAATAGAGCAAGAAGTTCTGATTATATACCTGAAAAGGTCAATATAAGCCCTTCCAGAAGACATGAGGATGAACAATACATGAAGATCTCAAGGACACCTTAAAATATTTAATAATGTCTCATTCTAGTACTTTGCAATTTAAAATGAATGTAAGATGAATATTCATTTGCAATTATTTCCGAATTTCTTCATGGTAATATGTGTATTACAAAGATATATTTTGCCCCAACCACGACCAAAACATGTTACTTACCTTTTCATTATTGTAGTAAGAAATGCTGTCTCCGTCGAACTTAACCCAGCGCTTCTGAAACATACATTTGCTGTGAATCAAAAATTAACACACTTAAAATTATGAATACAAGTTAAGACTGGCTTTTAAGAATGTCTCAAGCACAAACTATAGAAAGATCAAATAATGGAATCATAGAATGGTTTGGGTTGGAAAGGACCTCAAAGATCATTTATTTCCAGCCTTTAGTTGGAGGACACTAGCTCATCCAGTGTCCCATGGCAGGGACACCCTCCACCAGACCAGGTTGCCCAAAGCCCCATCCAATCTGGCCTTAAACACTTCCAGGGATGGGGTCTCCACAACGTCTCTGGGTTTAGTTTCCTCATGTTTATCTTCCTGTGTGTCAGTCTAACATTCTGAAAATTAAAATTAATCTTAGCCCGATCATATCTTTTCAAAAGGAGAATGCTGATTTCAAACATAACAACAGTATCTGGAAACAAGAAGTGCAGTATTATTTGACTTTTTACAAATCAGTGTCTTCATGTTTTAAATCAATTCAGCTTCCTTTTTCTCTAGTTCCTCCCCATGTCTCTGTATCACATCTGAAGTGATAGAGGAAAAAACTTTCAATAAAGTAATTTTGCTTGAAACTAGCAAGAATGAGAAGTGACTGCTGTTATTGGGGGCAAAGGAATATTCTGAGCACAAAGCATAACTTTACGTGTTATAAACTCTCTAAAATACTCTCCAAAAAGAAAAGCTGAGGACCATCTCATTCCCGTGTTTACAAGAAGGACATCTCTGTTTACAGACTATGATATCTTCAGTCATCACCATCTCCTGAACACTCTCTTCCCTGGCCAGTGATTGAATTGTGGTCACACCAAATCACTCAACAAGTACAACATAACATTTCATTTTCAGTCTCTATAATCAACTGGACATCGTTAATGAGAAACTCATCGGATTATTTCAGTTTGCTGTTAACTCATGCTCTATAAGGACCTCCTAAAAATTATTTTTACATGAACCTGAAGTAGTCTGTTATGCTCATTAAAAAAATGTTGACAGCCTATTAGTTATCATCTATAAAAGTTTCAATTCTAAAGTCTATTAAACAAGTTAATTAAGCAAGAACAAGACCCCACTCTAACATCTTTTACCAACGTTATTTCCTTTCCTGCCAAATGAGTGCTCTGCTTTAGGATTAGTAGACTGTGATAGTTTATCAAAACTTTAATCAAATAGCAGCTCTGGCTTAATTAACTTGTATTATATGACTACAATAAATCACCATTTTTCATAACCTCAGAAGGCCAATGTAATATCTGTTTTTCCATTAAAATGTCAATAAACTTCAAGATGATGCAGGGAAGAAAAAGTGAACCTAAGTACCAAGTTCAATGTGAGTAAACCGAATGGCTTTACAATTTATAGTGAGTTAACTAAAAAAAGAAGCTGTACTTTAAATGCACGATTTGTAGCAATTTAAGAAAACAGTATGTACTCATTTGCCTGAGGAGACACAAAATGCCAGGTGTAATTGGGAGGTCTATAAAAAGAAGCGAGGTGCAAGGGAGAACAGAAAGAAACATTCAGTTGGCAGGGACTGAAATAAACTACGACGGTGTTTTAAGGGATGAAAAAAAATCATTGTGGGTGGGATTTTTTTCTTTGGTTGGTTTCTTTAAGTCCTCAGATATATGAGAAATAGTATCCTAAGGAAGAGAACAAAAAAATGCAGCATTCATTAAACCATGCTTAAGAAAATGTCCTCAAAACTTAGTCAAGGAATGTCACTGGCTCAAGACTAACGACCCTGCAATTGCTCTTCTCAGTCCTATATAGTACTAATTTTGTGTTTAATTCATTATCTTTTCCAAATATATTCTCACACAGCACTTCATCTAAAACCTTCACACTTTGTTCGCAACTCTATTCCTTCAAATAGCACAAAATGAGTCAACTGGAATCAAGAACTATACTTTTTATCTATTAGCTAAATGCCAAAAGGGTTATTGCAAAAAAAGTCCTTTAAAACAAAACAAAACCACAAACACACAAAAAACATTTAAAGCTAACTGCAGCTTTCTGAGAAGCCAATACACTAACAATTCGGTGGAAAAAGGAGAAAAAAGAAAAAAAAAGATGCGCAAACGCATATTATATTGGGAAAAAAATCTTTTTACTCTGTATATCATTATTCTGTGATTCTTTAGCAAATGTAAACTATGGAAATCCATAAATGTGAATGAAATTTTTAAAACCATTTAAAAAAACGCTTTGAGCGTATTGAAATTCCATAATGGTAAACAGGTTTATTATACCAGGTTTTTCCTTTTTATTATTCAGCTTGAATAATGTATCACTGTATCAACACAAATAAATCCAAAATCAAAGAAATTAAAACTTGCTGAATCACATCTCTTAAAAAGGAAAAAAAAAAACCCAAAACCTAGAAATTATTCCTTCCAGTGGGTTCAAACCAGATTGTCTTCTCAACCAATTTAATTTAATAACTTTGTCACTAAACTGAAAAAAAATTGTAATTGCTGTACTAGTTGATAAGTAGTGATGATTATTATAGCCACAAATAACAAAAGCAAAGGCCAAACAGTTTAAAATCACCTTTCAGTGTAAACATGTTCTAAGAAGAAAGAATGCAGCTCTACTAGGGCTTTAGTACACTAAAATAGATGTATTAGAGCACTAACAAGGACAACAGCTTTAATTTTAAATGCTAAGTACTAGTTTAGAGCAGAAGTAGACTTAAAAAGCAAAATTGTGCCACTTCAAATGCCAAAAGGAATTCAGAAGAAAGTCAGAAGAACAAATGTAGAACTAGAAACAATTTAAAACAATGAATACTCTATTCAGTTTATTAAGGACTAGATTAGAAAAATTTCATCAGGGTTTGCAAGTGTTCATGAAGGCAAGATCTGATAATAGAGTGCTCTTTAGTGTAAAAAAAAAAAAAAATCAAAGAAAAGCTGGAATTTTAAGTCAACTAAAAGAAAACAAAACTTTTTTAAATAAAAAATGTAACATAGGAAATTTTTTTAATCTACAAATGTGGCAAAGAGTCTATTCTCTTATTGTATTCCTCTCTAATCTTCATTATTTGAAATCTTACAGCAAGAATTGGGCCCAGATTCATCCCAAACTTTACACAGACCAGTAAACTAAACTAGGGAGACAATTCACCCTAGATGCATTTCTAAACCCAAAGCTCAACTTATATGCACAATTCTGAAACCAACAGGATCTCCAGCCACAGTAATTATTAATTTATACATCTGTTTCCAAATTGCTGGTCATATTTCAGAATCAGAGTCTGTTTTCACTTACTTTGTGGCCAATGGAAAAAAATCAGTAAAAATGTAGAGATTGGAAATATTGCTACAAATCAATTTTGTATTTCTTCTGCTATGGTTCATGAGTGCTGATCAACATTTTTAACAAAAATATTTTTCCTGAGTGCATTTCCTAAATTAACTTTAGAATAGTTAACATCGCTAAAAACTAAGAATTTAAAGAGCCCTATGCTCTTGCAACAAAAAAGTTCCCTTTTCCACCACAAACGGTAAGCAGTGACCAAATACAAACTTCATATCTCTCATGCAAATATACATCTTTACAACTATACAGCAATTACTGCAGATACCATACCCTTGAGGAGATAATTTATCCAGCCATCCTGCTTTAACCTTCTTTACTGATGGTCCATAAAAACAAGCATACGGTGTTATTGATTCATTTCCAGTCGAAGTCTGATCTCCATCAAGTTGTTGAAAATGCATTTGTTCACTGACCAAGCGATCTGAATCTCCGCTTTGTATCTTACCACAAGATGCTGAGTGTGTTTTGGCTTTATTTTTCTTTTTCTTTAGAGGCAAAGAACATTGTTCCACAACAGAATATACAAATTCACTTTCAGATTCTTCTGGTGCTAATGATTTGTTTTCCTTAGACAGGGATTCATTTTTTGCAAATTCCTTGGTCTTCTCTTTCTGATTATTAAAGGAACTAGAAAGAAAAAGCGCATTTTACTCTTAACGGATTGCTACAATGCACAAATACATAAAATTAATTAGAACAACTGTTGGTAAGACTTCTTTAAATATGCTTATAACTCATTTAACCACCGTAATAACCACAGACATGCTAAGCACAATGTATCTTACAACTATGACCATACTGAATCCTACTTTCTCCATGCAACAGGACTGGTACCAAGGCAACATCTGCTGGTTCTTCTAGAAGCCTGAACAGAAATTTAAAGCAAATTCTCCTTCCTCAGAAAACTGGGTAGATTTATTTCACCATTTTGGAGGATATGCAATAGCACCTCTCTCTTCGCTTTCCCACCTCAATAGAAGTTGGGTACAGACTGGAGACCTAAGGAGCGTAGTAGTTCCTATTTCGTCGAACAACTGGCCAATGCCTCATGACAGGAATAGAGAATGTTTTTTGGGTTTGTGTTTGTTTTGTGTTTTGTTGAGGTTGGGGGGTGTGTGTGTGTGTGCAGTGTGTGGGTTTTTTTTTCTTCCCCCCTCCCCCACCCCCTTCTAATGAGGAGGTGCAGGATGAGAGTATGTTCCTTGATCTGACTAGGAAAAAGAGGGACATCTTCCAAATCCATAAAAGATTCTGAAACCTGGGTTAGACAGTCTCAGGACAGCCACAGAGGAGCCAAACTTCACGTCATATAGCATGGGGTAAAGGCACAAGTAAGAGGAAAAAAAACCAGTCATGGTTATGCCTTTAGAGGTAGAGATCTACTTGTGATCTACTTGTGAAATCAGTAAACAACTCCACTTTGATGCTTTGAGTTTCTCAATAATTCTTATTTAATACCTTAGATTCTTGTAAGAAGAATACTCTTTATTCATTCCTACATCCAATTTATTTTCACAAGCCAGGAATTCATTTCCATGAAGTTCCTAGAAAAGAAATACATGGTAACCAATATTTGTACTGAAGTAGTAAGTGATGTTTAAATTAGTGTAGACATAAATCACACGCAAACAACAGTAACTAGCAAAGCTATTCTTTGCCACATTTTCAAATACATGTCTGAAAGATGTTTTTAAAAGTATTTCAAGACATGTTATTTTCCACGTTTTCATTTTAAATAATACTAGTCAGATAAAACATTCGAGCATAGTCCAAAATACCCGATACAAACAAATTGGATAAAGAAATTCAGTGCGTAGAAATATCAGCGCTCTGATTTTTCTTGAGGCACAACTGAATATTATTTTTACTCTGTAATTGTGTAACCTCAAAAGCCACGTGTTGCATGCATGTTAAGTATACCATTTACTATTTGCCACTGCTAGCCTATCTTTTATATCAATATTTTTTCTCTGAATTAAATGTACAGCCTTCACGATACACTAAAGATAAAGTAACGGTAAATTCAAATTCCTACAGTAAGACTGCACTAAGCCATACTGAATCTCTCTCACATTTTCTTGCCAAGCTCTTCTTCCTAAAAGGCACACTTATTAATATTTGTTTTGAAATCTTTACCACAATCTGTTTGTAGAGTACAAAACGTCAAGGTTAACACTGTTCAGGAACATTACATTACACACTTCCTAAACTTGATCTGACAATCATATTGCATTACCAAGCTTCTCAATACTTGTCATTCTTCCCTTAAAAACAACAAACTAAAATGAACATCTTTGTGCTTTCTAATGGAAGTATTTTAATTTACTCATTTAAGCTTTGATGTGTATGCCATAAAGCTGAAGGGTGGCAGGAAAAAAAGTGGGTAAGCTTTCACAACGGTTGCCATTTATTTTCTGAGCAGCCGTACCTCATCTTGTACTTGAGGGCTGTACCTTGGCAACATGAAAAAGCAAGCTTAAAAAAGCAGAAAGCCCAAAGCTGAGTATGTGTACACTGCAGCAAAAATTGTGGAAATCACAGCCTGCTGCTAGGATAAACCTAGGTGAACAGTCTGCCTTCCTTTGCTAGCCAGATCCGTTACTAAAAAAACCCACCACCACCACCCATACCCTACACTATTAACTGTGTTGTAGCACCAAAGATAAGACCAAAAAATTAACACACCCATACACTTTGCAAACAAACTAAACTGAAAACTCAAAAGCAATCTGTCCACTGCTTATCAAATGCTTGGACTGACTGGAGGGGAAATGGCAGCGTCCCATTTCTACGAAATAGTCGGGAGGCTAATATACATCGCCAAGGAACCATCTGCAGAGTAAATATGGACAGCTTCTTTTATCTTCATTTCCTTATTATGATGCAACCACAAACCATACCCACCAAAGCTATGTGGTAGTACCTCTTCCTCCCTCACTCGAACCATTACTGTAACACTTTCATGGCATGCTTCTGCCCACTCCACAATCTCCAGCACTTGGGCAAGTGAATTCAGGACGCCTGAGAACTTCCAGGCAACCATCAAGAAATGTGTATCTACTACTAGTAGATTTTAAAAAATAGAAGTCCACAAATGAAGATCGGTTGTGGGGAAAGAGACTTTATTTGCTTACAAAGACACCTATTTCACCCAAATTTAATCCCAAAAATTTCCAATGTGTTGTTTACAGAATTACTCTGCAAGATGCTTGGAATCAAGACAAGACGGAACTCCCATCTCCCACCTCCTGCACATCTCAGATATTACAGAAAGGTAGTTAGCAGCAGCATTTTCTTCTGTAGACACCTTTATAAGAGAAATATTTCTTAAGAGGTAGGTTTGTATTATACACAGAAACTGTCTCTAAATATGTACTGTTCTTATGCACCCACCCTTAAGGAAGGAATCTGGCTTCTGGATCCCAGACAGATGGAACTGCCTACTTGCAGCCCTATATAAAAATCCTCTGCTTTCTGTTGGGAAGTAATTCAGATGCATTTTCGGTTTTAGCTTTTTTTAAACATGCAGTCTTGATCACAACAGCAAGTCAGGAAAGCTGAATGCTAAAACATGAACTACATGAAGAGTACGGGGACTGGGGCAATACTAAACAAAGACTCAGTACCAGTCAGGACAAGCATTTTCCTTAACACACACTGCCCTAGTCTCCTATTAAAGTTAATGTCACACAGCTCTCCTTAGTTTGATTCTTGAATCACGGTTTGGCCATACAATTTTATAACAGCTCCATAAAGACAAATGCCTCTTTTCAAAATATTAAGGGTTCTTATTTTGAAGCGGTAAGATCTGCAGTTGGGGCAGCATTCCACAGTACCACAATGCTTCCGAGCTCACATAGTTTATTGAACTCAATATGCATACTTAATTTAGTCTGACAGTCTACAGCAAGAAATGGAGCCAATACTTCACTCTAGAGGCCTGAACGCATTACAATTCAGTTTTTCTGTGGAGGAATTCTAATATACTTGACTCTTCAGTTGGACAGAACAACAGATCAGCTCTAAAACATTTGGATTTTTAGTTACGTTATTTTAAAATCAGTATTTAAAAAAATGTTCTTTCTTCAGGTTGCCCTTTAGAGGTTTCTGCTTCTAGCTGTCTTTCTTCCTCACCTAAGTCAAAGGCATATTTTCTTTACGACCTTAATTCCTTGTTCTCTCACTTACCTCCAGCCTGTAGTGACTCATTACCTGTTTCTACAGACACTCCCTTTATAAAAGCCTAAGAAGCCTTTCCTTTACACCAGTGAAAGAGGAAGAAAAGTAATGGCCAACTTACAAGCCCTTAGAACAAACTTCCATCAGTCAGTATAACTATTTGTTATGTTTTCTTGTATATAGAAAGACTATATTCTCATGTGAGGTTACCTTTTGAAATGGAGCAGCAGTTACAAGCCCTAAAATCTCAGGTACTTTACAGCGTTATCTAGACTTTCTTATTTGTTTCTGGGAAGCTAGATGCCTACTGAAAAAAATCCGAAATTGAAATCTATCTTAGGACCTTTGTTTTATGATTCTTCATGACCTTTGTCTGCAATTAAGTTTTAATGGAACCAAAATTAACTATGAAGTTTCCAACAGGCATGTGATAAATATAACTCAAAAAAACTTCACTGTCATGTAAGCGGTAACTAAAATCTAAATCTTCAGATCAGGGAAAGCATGTTATAATACACTGCATTAATCGTGATTCAACAACCAGCAGAAATATCAATTTTATTTCAAGCAGTTTATCCAGGTTAACAGATGATATTTTTGTATTTGGTGCCTTTGTAAGGTAAGAAAGACTGCCAACAACCTTCCTGGGTATGCTTTTTATAATCACTTCAATGAAACTTGCAGACTAATGCTAAGAAGTAACAAGGCAGCTAGGGAACAACTTCTAGAAAAACCTTACGACATTGAACTAATTACAAAGAAGTTAAATTTCGAATTTGTAAAGACATTGCCACAAACACTGTACACAAGGAAAGAAAACAAAAGTTCAAAAGTCACTTTTGTGTACAGATAAGAACTAGAAGGAGAAACAAGACATGAATTTACGCGTACCTCCTTAAAAAGTCAACAAAAAAGAAGCACAACGTATTTCTACAGAAAAGAAAGTACACTCCAAAAGTAGAGATCATTTTTATGCCTCTAAACCCACAGCCATTAGAAGATGGAATTTGAACCATTTATTTTCACTGACCAATTCTTAAAAAATTTAAATGGGAAAGAAATATCCCAGGCTCCATTTGAATAGCTTTTGTTTTAGTCAACAGTTTACAATAGTTTAAAAAGTGAAACATTAAAGACCAGGACAGTAACTAAGGATAATTTACTGTTTTGTCTAACTCAGTGGCTTGAGATCAGCTGGGACAAGTATAAGCAATCACAGAATCAACAATTTCTGCTCTGCATCTGCAGAGACAGGAGCATTCATGGCATTTGGTGGATGCCTTACTAAGATAATTTACCTCCCAGATGTCCACATGATTCAGAAGTTTGTCCACATGTCACCTACAGCATTCACACCTTTAATTACTGACCCCAACAAAAATATTCACTTCAGAGAATCTGACAACAAAAGTGACTTTCTGGGTATACGGCAAGTTTAGGGGGTGCATGAAAAATATCAGAAGTCCCGAGAACTTTAATACACAGGAATTAAAAAAGGGTATGGCCAAAAGTGACCATCTGAGCAAACATGTACACTACTTTCATAGGATATATGCAAGCCTGTGTAGAAATGCCCAGTCTTGATCTGCAACTATCAGAAGAGAGAAAAGCCACTTTTACCTTTACTAGTTAATTCTTAGGCACAAAGTATTACAATCTACCATTGTACCTATGAGGGTAAAAGGAAGGCATCAAGTTAGTCTGCAATTGCCTGTGTTATTGTTTTGCATTTGATGTGGCAACTTTGGGCATTAAAAAAAGTCAGTTATCTGTCCTATGTTGTTTAAAAAAACAAAACCAAGAAAACCTAACCAACACACACAACAGCTTCCTATTACTACTGAACAGTACAAAGTGTATCTCAAGATTAAGAAAAGCCAGTAGTCCACAAATATTTATACTATAAACCTTTTGCATGTACCTAAAAAGACAGAAAAGGTACTGGGAAATGAAAAAACAGAAGGAAAAAGAATTAAGGGCAATACAAAGCACATAACACAAACATTAAAGTAAAGATAGACTATTTATATCCAGACTTCTCAACTTACTTTAGCATCTTTAGGGCTGTCACAAATGAAGGTTTCCCCATATGGCGAGATGATGGGAGGCTTCTCTTCTGTAAAAGTTTCTTTAAGCAAGAAAAAAATATGGAGTCATACAGTGCAAAGCTCTACTAAAGTACCAATAAAATCAACAAGGGACACAGATTTTTTTTTTTTTTTTTGCTTGTGATTTCTCTGTCCTTCTTAGAAAAATAATTTGAAGAACAAGCAACAATTTCGTATTTCTAACTGAACTCCAGACATGTCTTTTCCCCTCAGACACTACCTACTCAGATACTAGACTATTACTATATAATTTGGATATAACCTGCATACAGGTATTTTCTTCCTTCCTACCCAGCATCAAGTTAAACAAAAAACCCAACAATTTTTGTTACATACTTTTAGGAGAAATAACTCCAAAGTGTCCTTTTTTCTGACTTAAAAAAAACCCCACAAAAACTCATTTGTGCGCAATCTTCAGTTTATCAGCAAGTATTTGCTTGAAATTAATATGCATCACTTCAAACAAGAACATACCACTAGAGTATGAAAGAACTTTTGTTTACAACTGACTGCACAAGATTTAAACTCTTCCAGTAAACTATTTAACACAATTAATTTCCTGTTATTTCTTACAGCTATAAACACTAACTAACAAACAAAGCAACATTAGTCAAGAATATGCTCCTTCTATCTTTCAAGAGAAAGGTAACTCTGCTTTAAAAAATATGGATCTAATCTTAGAAACTCAAAATACAGAAATCTAAAAAAAGGATATTAAAATGAATGAGGTTTAAAGACTGGATTTTCTAATTTTTGTTTATGAACTAATAAAAAGAAAGCTAAGTAAAAACGTAGCAGTGGTTAAATGCTCTGCTATTACATATGTCACTTTCTCCAGACCTTCCAGATGCCCAATATTTCTTGAAACAAGCAAGTCAATGGTCATTTTAGACAACTTTTGTCTGAGGTTTCTTTTTTCCTCAATATTCAAGACAAACATCAGCACATTTAACTCACTGTTTTGTGAAATTTGCCTTCCAGCGCAAGAAATATTTACAAGATCCACATTTCCTCTTTTCTGAAGGGAACTTGAACAAAACAAAGCACAAAATGAAAACATTAAGTGAAATTTCCCACAAATGGAGCCAAAAAACATCTTATGCAGATAACTCCTAAAATT
Organism: Psophia crepitans; assembly: GCA_013399095.1. Taxonomy (NCBI): domain Eukaryota; kingdom Metazoa; phylum Chordata; class Aves; order Gruiformes; family Psophiidae; genus Psophia; species Psophia crepitans. Next base: position 208,289 of record VWZZ01006232.1, on the reverse strand, counting down.
ATATACAAATATAGAAATCGTCAATTTCAAGACTGGGTGAAAATTTCTGATTTAATTTCAAAGTCATCCAACAATGTGTTTCCCTCCCTTTACGACACTGAATACTTCTCTGATCCTAGCACACATCTTGAGTTTGGGTTTTGGTGGTTAGGGTTTTTTTTGTTGGTTTGATTTGACCTTACGATACATTTAGATTGCTGGGAAGCATGGAGATCTCTCACTCTTCCTCCATCCTTTACCTTATCTTCTCCCTCACACTAATTTCCAATGACTATATTTAAAGAAGGACGTACTATGAAAATCTAATTTAAGACTAAGCTCAAAGGGAGCCTGGGCATGAAAATCCAGGCAACACATCCTCTTAACCA
>VWZZ01006232.1:195996-207896 GCA_013399095.1 Psophia crepitans | reverse complement strand
TAAAGTGAGTTTTTTCCCCAGAAAGTTTTCTATCTGAGACATAAACAACACTGTATTGAAACTGCCTGCAACTACCACTCCACATTTTGTAGAAAGATAAGAACATATCCCTGTATACAACAGAACTGGTGGTGTGCCGGTCCCTAAGTATTTCAGCAATTTCATGTACAGTGGCACTCATCAAGCTGCTAAAGATCACATTTTTGAAATAATTATTATTACTACTACTATGAATATTATTGAGATTTCAGGCTGAGACAGAAGCTTTAGAATAACAACACAGGAGAACATATGCCTGAAGTTGTACATTACTAACCCACCTTCACTACTCAAGAGGTTTGTATTAGAGCCATTTTCAGCTAAGCTCTGTTTTCCCCTTTTAACATGAACAGTTAGAATCATAGAATGGTTTGGGTTGGAAGTGACCTCAAAGATCATCTAGTTCCAACCCCCTGCCATGGGCAGGGACACCCTACACTAGACCAGGTTGCCCAAAGCCCCATCCAACCCGGCCTTGAACACATCCAGGGATGGGGCTTTCACAGCTTCTCTGGGCAATCTGTTCCAGTGCCTCTCCCCCCTCACAAAAAAGAATTTCTTCCTAATATCTAATCTAAATCTACCCTCTTTTGGCTTAAGGCCATTCTCCCTTGTCCTACCACTCCATGCCCTTGTAAACAGCCCCTCTCCAGCTTTCCTGTAGGCCCCCTTCAGGTACTGGTAGGCAGCAATAGTTAGATAATTATTGTATAAATTCAGTAAAGAGACGGAAAAATACTGGAGACTTTGGGGGCAAATAAAACTGAAAAAAATATTGTGTCACACAAATCTATAACTTTCCTTAATCATTTCCACAATTTAACACTGCTTCAGATTAATGATCTTTATTTTGCTCTTTATAGGAAGTTTCGTGCAAGCAGTCTGCTAATCACAAAGTGTGCCCATTTAACAAAGGTATAATAATTTCAATTAAATTATCACTTTGTTACAACTGTGGAGACTAAGACCCGCTATTTTCATATATTAAGAGGTACTGGATGCAGCTCAGGCTGCATACTCTTCCCCACAGCCCTGTCCTTATGTATAAACAGGATGAAAGGGTGTGATGAGGCAGGGACTGGTCTTGCTAAAGGCTGAGAGACTGGAAAGGTGAGAGCTTAGCACTGGGCTGAGCTGAGCTGTTTTACTCACTATACTCCTGTCACCTCACAAATACAGTGAGGGAGAGAGGTCAGTGCAAACAGTCAGTGCTTTGGAGTCTTTACTGACATTCATCTGCTGAGCGTGTTACATGAATGAAGCTTTTGTTTTCAAACTTGCTCAAAACATGTTTTTTATCTATCTCAAGACCTAACCCTCCCATAATGCAAACATGTCAAAAGTCCTCTAGCAGGCTGTGTTAGATCTTTGGGGTTCACAGACTGCTTGCAGAGGTAAATTAATGCTCATGCTTGACCACAGGAAGAGAAAGAGAAATTTCTTCCTCCCTAAAAATTTGCTTTGTGTCCTAGAACACGGAGTAGAGAGACACAGCAGCACCAGCCTGGGTACCTCATTAGCAAACTTGACCACTAATATGTCAAGAAATGGGATCTAAAGAATATCAGCACCGAGAAAGAAGTTTCAACCATAGGAACTGCCAGTTGTAGGAAATGAACAGTGCCTGCTCAGACCAAGTACCATGATCTATTTTGTTTATTTATATTTTCCCCCAAACACAGCATATTTTCCAGAAGTAATTTTGGTCTGTTTCTTCTTATTTCTTTTAATAAACAATTCACAGCAATCTCCCTACTGAACAATACAAGTAACAAAGTTGGGGGATATGAAAAAATCTAAAAATATATAGTGTTCATCACTCCGAAATGTTATCTGTGACATTCTGTATAACAAATGCATCTACCATGTTTTAAATCTGCTTAAACTTTTCTTTGAACAGATTGCTGCTCTGAATGATGCAACAGTAGCTATTTCACCTAAGAGCTGACTACTAAATGACAAGGTTCAAAGCATCCAAAGCCTCTAAACTATCTCTTACTATCATTAATCTGGTGCTAAAGGCACGTCAGTGGTAAGCTCCATCCATTGCGTTACTCTCACTTTTTTGCCTTACAAAGGCCTTAATTTTTCACTCATGTCTGAAGAAGTAACTTAGACCAAAAGTATCAAGAGAGATCACAAAAATTCCAATCCATTCTGTTTAATCCTTTGCTCTGTTCCACAACATGACTGGGGAACCATATTAAAAATTTAAGACTGCTCACTTAAATAGAAAATGCAGGGTCTGCGAAAGGGCCATGACTGTGAAATAATCTGCATCCATAATGTCTTTATTAGACAATTTTCAAACACTATTTGCAATGACCTTGACAATTGCAGTGCTTTATTTAAACACCTTTAGAGTGATCTTAACTGCTTTTGTATCAACAGAGAGCTCATAATGTTATAAGGAAAAATCTAGCTGACAAGAACCTAGCATAAGTACACATCATTTCAATACTGATCAACCAAAACCACTACTAAAATCTGCAAAATAACCTATCAAGAACACTGTGTAATAGTCACTTCCTTCTTTTTCTTTTCTTTTTTTTTTTTCTAAGTTTGCATCCCACAGTGCTACTGTGATGACACATACTTCAAAGAAGAAAGAAAACCAAAATATTTCCAGCTTCTAAAATGCTGCAGTACCTTACAGCTGACAGCGTGTTTTGTTACAGGCAAGAGCCAGGAGCACAGGGAAGCAGATATAAGTGCAAGAGAAGCAAGCGCATTATTGGTAATAAAAAGTGAAATTGCCACAAAACTACTGAGGGGCACAAGGAGACCCACTGTATGAACTTTTTGTGACAAAAGGCACGTAGGAGATCATAAGAAAGTCATTAAATATTTATGCAACGAAATGCCTAATATCTATGCATGGCTAGAAAGAATTGTTGAGTTTCCCAGAAGATTTCACCAAGATTTCTCTCACACAGCGTAATATGGATGAAAGCAGTGCCTATCAATAAAAGCCAGTTGAGAATGTTTGTCTATGCAATTTTGTGAGACAGACACAATCTTTCCTGAGGTTAAAGATGCTGCAAGATGCCATTTTAATGTTCCATATTAATTCTTTGCCGCTTAAAAAAAAAAAATACAAACACCCGACAAGGTTATCAAGAATGTTTCTGTGAAGTTCTATTTTGAAGTTCTGGTTTAGCCTTGATCTTCCCCAGGCAGACTGCTATTTGTCCTTCAAGATTTCCATACTGTTGTAACTGGAGCACAAAGATGAAGAGAATAAACTGGAGCTCACAAATCAAAATGGTGGGTAATGAAGTTAGTGACCCAGCCACACAGCAATCACTAACAGACTGGGATTTGGAGGATTTACTTCAATGGTGGGAAGTCTACAAATACAGCATATTCTCTCTACTGGATGATTGTTTCTCTAAAGACATTAAGAGTAGTACTCTCTTAGTAGCTAGTCATTGTTATCTTTTAGGATGAGATTACCATTTCAGCTCAGCAGGAATAAGTTTATTATATGAAGTAGGGATAATCACTCTACAAAAGTTAATATAAAGCTACTCCCCACTGAAAGAGGCTTATACTTAAGTTTCAATAAGCACAATACTTGGTGATTTAGAAGGCACTGATGAAACATTTTTAAGGCACACAAAAATTTCTTAATTGTTGCAAAGTATCTCTGCTTCTCCTTCTGTTCAATCAAAAACTTGTATTACAACATTTAGTATTTACTTCTTTGAATAATCTAGAAGAAACTTACAAGTGCTGGGAAAACTGTATTTAGGGCCTGTATTAACTCGCTAATGATGTTTCTAACTGCAGAGATACGCAGATGAAAGAGACAAGATAAATACAGAGCAGTCTCAGACATGTCCCTTCCAGGCATAGCTAGTGGTTTAACAAAAAAAAACAAAAAAACGAACCACCAAAAACACCACCACCACCCCTAAAAAAAACCCACACACCACACCAGAATAGAAGAAGTGCAACCTAATAGTTTGGCTACGGCTACACTGACAAAACTTTGCATATGTCTCTGCATTAATTTCTCTTCTCTTTTTAAGACACTTCACTAGCATGACAAGTAAAACCTTACTAACAGAACCAAAAATATGACAAATTGATCTGTGGGGAGGTACTCTTCATGTACAGACTGTAATATTGTGATCCACTGCACATTCAATGCCTATTACTTTTAACATTCAAACAATAAAAGTTATATTAAGACAGACCTGGAGTTAAATTCTAACATCAGACCTTTTCCTCTACATTCCATCATATCTTTGTAAGACAAGCTACAACGAATGCTTATTCAAGAAAATAAATGCTACTATTAATTTGTGGATTCAAATTATGAACTCAATCATTTTGAAGGAAGAAAAATCCACACCCACGTCACATGAATATTTTGAAACAAATTCAAATACCTCCCATACCTGTCCTTTCTTTCCCCCCCCTTCTTTTTACCTGCTGAAACACTCCCCCTCCCCCCAAAAAAAATATTTATACTACAAGCATCATTAAAGTTTAAGTTTTTGTTACCATGAAAACACCCGCAAAAGCCAACACCTACTATGACAAACTAGTTGCATTTATTCTCTGAGTTAACAGTTAAATGACCATCAGTTTAGGAAATCTAAGAGCCATCTTGAAAGTTCTTGCTTTAGACCCACAGTATAATCTAATTTCCTTCTCCACAAAATATCCTATTCTAATTTACAAAAAAAAAAAATTACGTATTTATATTTACATATACATTTCATGTGCTTTAAGGCTAAGATTTCAGATTCTCACGTAACCATCTTGTTATGCCCATGCATACAATCATATCAGATACACTCTGCTTTGTTTACCAGGTGGCAATACTATACAATACACAAAACAGACAAGAAGGTTTTTCTAATTTTTGCCCCACTTTTTAGAGAAAACCACAGAAATACGTGCAGTTGTGTAAAACTTTCTAGATCTTTCGCATGTTACACATATAAAAGTAATAAACTTGTGTTTTGCAAGAACAGTACCTCTTGAAAGGTACAACCTTGAAAGTTAAGATACAACCTGAATACTTGTGTTTCACAGTATCTGTTGTCTCATCATAAAAATAGATTTTTACACCTAAGGGCGAATTTTTAGCCCTCTTGAAATCACCCTTTTGTCATCATTGTCCTGTGATGGATCTGAACTCCATCACAGGAGCTAAGGGCTAATTAATATTATTAGGAATGTTTTAGTTTGCAATAGACTCAACAGCTTTTTCTGCTGTTTTTCAGTCTTGGTTTTGTTACATTTGTTCATTTCCATTCTTTCCCACCTTAACAGTATACAGATTAAGTTGGAAAAATGCTTGATATAGTTGTTTTTAAGAAGGGTTATATCTGAAGCAACAAAGATTTCTTTCTTTGAAAATAAGTAGATACAGAGATGATCGGGGAGGTTATTTCTAAAATTTCCCTTTATACTATCTTTTGAACTTTTAACTTGCATCAAACCTTAATCCTTCTTCAGTTAATTTGGCAACATTAATTCCAGATCCACTGTACTTTCAGTACATATAAAAAAAAAACACACAAAAAATTACATAAAAAAACCCGCAAGAAACCCCAAACCATAATTTCTACAATGATAGCGATTTTTCAATAGAAATAAACAGCAGTTACCTTGATGAAGCTTGAACTTTACTTGATTTAGGAATTTCTGGCACAGGTCGATGCCTTAATATAAAAGACCGGCTTGCTCTTGGAAATACGTTTATGCAGTTTTGTGTACAAGAATCATATAAGTCATTGTCTACCATTTCTCCTTTAAACTTAAAGAATGGAGAATTTGGCTCACTATCAGATAAATCATCCTCATCTGCAAACATCAGATGTTTGCTTTCACCGTGTTTTGTCTCACATGAATGTGCAAATGAAGGAGGATCATGAAGTGCCAAAGAGGCAATGAAGTGCTCATCAGCTTGGTAAGCAGCAGCTTCTTTCAGTGATGTATCTGGCTGAGTATTCATCTTAATACCTCCACTTAGACTGATAGCTTTCAATATGCTGTCTGAATTCTGGTATAAACTTGAAGAATCCAAATTTGTAAAGCTACCATCATTTGCCTCAGATAAGTTTTGCTCTGCAGGTTCAAACCTTTCTTTATCAATGTAAGATTTACTAAGAAGTTGTTCTGACAATTTTACAGGTATTAAGCTAGTCCCATCTATGCTTGAATTGCTTATTGGAGACTCCTGATATGAGGACAAACATTGCTTCTCTTCTAAACTTTTCAAATCTTTGAGTTTTAAATTTTCACAGAAAAGAGAATCTCCTTGCATTTTCGAAAGAGTGATGTCTAATTGCTTGAGAATCCTTCTACGGTGCCCTGTAGGCAACACTCCCATTTGCTGAAGCACGCTGTTATTTATTGCCACGCAATCTGTCACAACATTATAGCCGTATTCTTTAAAGTTAGGAAGATACTGCCCCAAGTTAATGTTGACCAAGAATTCTTCAATATCAGTGCCGTTGCCTGAGGATGACATGATGGCAGCTTCATTCCAAATACCTCCCCAGACAGTCATGTAGAAGTATAGTCAGGACGCATACATATTCACTAGCAACAAAGAGCTCTAAATTTGCTGTCAGCCAGTGGAGAATATCAGTTTCTTCAAGATGCTTCAAGTTTCTTCAGTTCAAACTGATACTTTCTTCTGAAGACTACAAACCTAGAGGAAAGGAAAAAAAAAAAAAGGGCATTAAAAAAATCCCACCTGAATTCACATTAATCTTGGATAAAGTTCTGAAAAACTCCCTGTCATTTGTACAGTAATATTTTTAAATTGCTTATACATGAAAATTTCAAAGAGGGTAAACAACATAACCTCTCCATTCTTTTATCTTGGCCTCTATAAAGAGAATAGAGAAATCAAAGTCTTAACTCAGCACAAGTAATACAGTCTTAAAACATCATCCTAGTAGTTAAGACGAACAGTTAAGAGATGAACCACTTATCTACGTACACACACTCTTATTACACAGTACTTGGATATAAGGGGGAGAAGAAGTGATCGAAGACCAGAGCTGGAATCCAAAGCTTTCCCATTCCCATGCTAGCACCAATTAACTACAGCACAGGGCTTCTCCTCTCCTTATCTTCTGAGCCTTAAACTCTTTTCAGCACAGAAACAGACTTCCAGTGCAAAAAAAGGAAAAATGGCTAGTGCATTCTATGTGAACTGTAGCTTCAAGCCCTCTTCAACTGAGACTCCAAATGAACAAGTATCATAACGAATAAAATAGTTTACAAAGTTTTTACATGAAATGTACATAGTTTTACATAGTTTTTACATGAAAAAATTGGTGAAGGGACTGGAAAACAAGTCTTATGAGGAGCAGCTGAGGGAACTGGGACTGTTTAGTCTGGAGAAGAAGAGGCTGAGGGGAGATCTGATCGCTGTCTACAACTACCTGAAAGGAAGTTGTAGTGAGGAGGGTGTCAGTCTCTTCTCCCAAGTAGCAAGCGACAGGACAAGAGAGAATTGCCTCAAGCTGCTTCAGGACAGGTTTAGGTTGGATATTAGGAAAAACTTCTTCACGGAAAGAGTAGTGAGGTATTGGAACAGACTGCCCAGAGAGGTGGTTGAATCGCCATCCCTGAACATTCAAAAAACGTGTAGACGTGGCACTCCAGGACATGGTCTAGTAGGCATGGCGGTGTTAGGTTGACGGCTGGACTTGATGATCTCTGAGGTCCTTTCCAACCTTAGTGATTCTATGGCAGACTAACTTCTGAGCATGTTGAGGGAGGCAGGGAGAGAAGTCCCTTAATTGTTTAAATAACTATAGTCAGAAAGCTATGGAGACAATCAAAGTAAGTCTTGAAGATCAGGTCCTTCAAAGAACAGTCACTCGGGAAAACAGGAAACAGGTAACTACTAGCTTTTCAACTCCATCAAGGAAGCAGTTTTCCCTTGGCTACAAACAGTAGCAGAGGCATAACGCCATAGGCAAGTTCCGACCTCCAAACTAGAGACATTTGGTATATCAAGTGCCCACAACAATTTTTCCTCAGTATTTTCCAACTCAGCTCTTGTGCTCTCCAGATTCCACCTGTTTGGGTTGTTCTTTCTAAGGGCACCTGAAAGGCCATATGCAAATTCACCATTTAAAGAATCCAGAGGCTATCATTCTGAAGGTGTTTGAGACAGACCAAAATCTCATCTCTTTAAAGAAGGTTTAAGATCAGCAGCAGTCAACAGGTTTTTTCACCTCTCTCTTCCTGTGTAAAGAGTACTTTGGCCTTAGGGAAACCTGCTAGCAGCTGTCCTGGCATGCAGGTACTAGCCTTAAGCAGCCTGGAAAAGAAAGAGCAGCTTCGGTAGAACAGCATCAGGCTTAAGTACCAATTAGAAAGAAATGATATGCCCAGAATATCTCCATGGTAGTAGGTATTGCTACCTCATTCTTCAAAATATTTCCTGACAAAAAGGGAACTACTTATCATCTAGAATTGAGGCTTAAAAGATTGCCTAATTTTGTACTGCATAAATTCCTCGAAAAAGGATAAAAACTCCTCTTATAAGATTTCCCCACTATCTTTTGAATAACTAAGTCATTATTCAGAAAAGCAGTCAAAACCAAATCTTTAGGCCCCCCCTCATTTCCCAAAGCCACATACAAATAAATACAAATTTAAAATCGTGTACTAAATAGAACACAACTGTTATCACTGCTATTGGTGATTGTACTTTACCATGATTATGAAATAAATTATTAAATAACTAATTCAATCACTAGAAGTCTTTTCTTGCAAAATTTTGTAGTTATCTACTACTCCCACACTTTCAAAAAGTGGTAATCAAAACCAGGGAAAAAAACCTCTTTTTACTTACACCATATATATATATGGCTTTATAAGAGGGGAAAAAAAAGATCAACAAACCTACGGTTTTCCCTGGAAGGTGTAAAAATCAACACAGCACACTTACTAAAAATGTTCTATTATATAAAATAAGTCTTTGGATTCTTGCTAATCTCTTTAACTTCATTTTTGGTGCAATATTTTTTATCAGCTTTGATCACTGTCTACAAGTTTGAGAAGCAACTTATTACCTTGAATATGAAACTCATACAAATTTTTAGAGGGAGAACTCTATAGGCCAGTCAGATATCAACCTCTCAACAAAGATGAAGTTTGTTAGGGAGTTAGCACTTACTAAAAGGTTCCCAAGTTATTTAAATTCAAACATCCTTGCATTGAGCTAAGCTGATTAACAAGGAACCTTTTAGATTTAACTTTGTCCTTTCCCAACCTGAGTACTTATCTAAACACCCATCATTCCTTTAAAAATTTCAGACATCAGCATTTCCTCAAGCTTTTCACAGAAGCCTCTAACCATAAAAGATAAAATTCAACAAACAGTATGGCCTCCACCCATCTCTAAACCCAGAAAAATACAAATAAGTAGTCTCTTAAGAAGTTGCATATATCTTCTGAGAACAGAACGAGAAATAATTAGTATAGGAATTACTAAACTGGGTAAAAAGTACCAGGCAGTGCTGTTTGTGCCAGAGAACAGTCTTTCATGTANAAAAAAGAAAAAAAGAAAAAACCACAACCTACACATGTGCAAGTATATAAAAACCCTGCAATGTTAGCACACCAGTCTAAGTGTTTTAAAATTGGAGTTGCAACTGGTTCTCTCAGCCAATTCTATTTCTACCTCCTTGGCAGTCCTGGGTTTCATGGTAGTGTTTGGGTATTTTTTCCATGAGGTGTTAGTGTTTCTTTCAGACAGCATCATCCCCTCAATCCCTTCATCTTCAGCAGTAGTAAAGATGACACTTAGAAAAGTAGCTTTTAGTTATACGTTTATAAAGAAATATATATTTTTAATGTAAATATATATATTTATACCCACACACACTCTTTTCAGTATCTAAACACTGTTTTTTCTACAGGCAACAGCTTTGCTCACACTTCATTCTGGAACACCTCCATCGTTGTTACTTCAGGAACTCACATAGCCACGCATCATCAGTTATTTGGGTCCTAACCCATCTCTGTATAAACCACACAACACTGCCGAGGATTACCTAGCACAGAACAAACTTTGTTTCCAAATTTGCAAGAACTGTTACTTTTCGCAGCCTATTTTGTAAACGAAAAGTGTAGCAGACTGAGAACGGAAGAAACTGCTCGCTCAGAAGGCATTTTGACCACAAAACGTCAGTGCTGGTAGGAGCTGAAGCCCGTTTTCTTGTTTCTGTAGAAATCTACAGTAGAAGCTGCCAGTGCATCCATCACGAGTTTATAATAAAGATGTGCTATAGATCTGGCCTACCTCTACGGCTGGTTAGATACCGGTAGGCTCGCAGCCACGTGTGTTTTGTGGGTCTGAGCAAAGGGTTATACTGACACCAGTTTTATTTGACTACTCAGGCAAAGATTCAAGTAACAAACAGCTAAACAAATCTACCCACATAGGTGGATGTGTGAATCACAGGCTAGGAGATAAATACCGACACATTTCTTACATTGCAATGTTTTACGCATACTAAAGGCTTATGCTCAAGAAGGATACAGAAAAGCAGAACTCAAGGACCACCTTATCCACTCTAGTAATCTATAACAATGTAATTAATATAAATTTTAAAAGAATTAAATCTCTTCCATAGCTTTAACTAAGGAAAAAGTCATAAACCCTAAAGAATGTTCGTGTATCATTGGATACATAGTGCATAAATATGACATATATACATTTGTACGCATACATTCACTTTCACATCCATGTTTATACCACTACAAGTAAACAATAGTTTTCAACATTTCGTTCACATGGTTCCATACATCCTGTAAAACAAAGCTTTTACTCTCAGCAGAAAGACAAAATAGATTTTCTCCACAACATTTGATAACAATAAGTATCAAAAAGGAAAAAAAAAAAAAGAAAAAAATGGAGAACTTGGTCTTGTTTAAATAAAACTGATTCTTGCTGTACTAGCATATTCTCCAGTGTAGAGTAACCATGACAAAAGTCATCATTCAACACGGTTACTGAAAATGCTATAGCAGTTACAAAAATCAAGCTTCTTGGAAGACACTTGACCATTCGATTTTATAGAAATACGGGTAAAACATCTACATTTCTATGTGAAAAAAAAAAACAATACAAGGGAAATCATCTAGGCTTTCCTTCCAAGAAAATATGTTTTTACAGGTGATGGACAGCAATTTGTGTTGCACATCCCAAGCCTTATACGGGATCATCCAACCTTGTTCCATAGAATATTATGCTTCTCACACTTATTTTCAAACTGATTTTCACGTCCTTCCTTTCCCCATCTTATGGAAGGGGCTTAGACAAGGAGGTAAAACAACTCAAAGTGACCTATAAGTTTTTTCTTTTACTAAAAGTGACAGCTAAATAGCACACCAAAGAAAAATGGCAACAATGGCACAGGAAAAAAAAAACACATAACGTTCAGGACCTTTGCTCACATGGAGGGTGAGATCGTGCATCTAACACTCTGAAAAGCCTGAGCTGATTCTGTGATTCTTCCATTCTATGACTTTCAAGTTGACAACACTGATTGGAAGATAGACAAATCTATGCTGAAGCAAGAAAACAATCCAAGTTTTAATAATGAACTACGTGAACAGTAGGATATACCTGAACACAGAAACACTCAAGTGAGGCTCTCTTCTTCCCTTTCTTAAGATCGCTGCAGATATTAAACGCCTGAAGAAAGCGTCAAACCTTTAGAAGTGTACGGCAACATAATCACACTTTAGGCAATCAGTTCAACATACAAGCAAGTTTAGGCTTGCACTGAGCTCCTGCTAAACCACATACTAGATCAAGATCAAAACACACAAGTTTAAAAAAAAAAACAAAAAAAAAAAAACCA
>VWZZ01006232.1:147460-177791 GCA_013399095.1 Psophia crepitans | reverse complement strand
GCAGCCTCACCAGAGCCAAGTACAGGGGGACAATCACTTCCCTACTCCCGCTGGCCACGCCATTCCTGATGCAGGCCAGGATGCCATTGGCTTTCTTGGCCACCTGGGCACACTGCTGGCTCATGTTCAGCCGGCTGTCAACCAGAACCCCCAGGTCCTTCTCTTTTAGGCAGCTCTCCAGCCACCCCACCCCAAGCCCGTAGCGCTGCCCAGGGTTGTCGCGACCAAAGTGCAGGACCTGGCACTTGGCCTTGTTAAACCTCATACAGTTGGCCTTGGCCCATCGATCCAACCTGTCCAGATCCAACCCTGTGGCCCCCCTGTTACCAAAACCTTGCCATGCAACCCCAAAACACACTCTTTCCTTAGAAACACCATCTTAACAAACGTTCATCGAAGTAGGAAAGAGAACTAACATTTCTGCATTTGATAATGGTCTAACAGCACAATGCACAGGCAGAGAGAGACTCCAAGCAGAAATCTTTAGCTCTGCTTGTGTTTACAAGTCTTTGTTCTACAGGTTTATAAAGTGTTCACAATAATAAATGAACATATTTTGTAAAAAAAGACACCTGTTTCCAGGCTCCAAGATAAAGCTAACTTTGCCCTGTTGGCTTCATGGCCTACGTGATTATTTTATTATTTTATTTTATTCAGATTTCTAATAATTCACTATAATTCTCCTTTCAAAAAGCTGCTTTTCCTCATCTGACATTTTCCCATAAACAGTCAGCAAAAAGGTTTGAAGACAGTTACATATAAACTGCCACTGTATTCTAAAGCCATTTTATCAAATATCAAAAAAGCACAGAAAGTAAAGTGTTAGAGAAGCAGTAGTGGCAGGGTGGGGGTGGGGTGGATGTAACACAAAAGAACACTTATTTTGAGGTTAACCTTGTGAAAGAATGCAAAAAGTGTCATTTCATTCGACACAGTTGGGTATGGTAAAGTTACAAGGCTGTGTCTTTGCTTGGTTTTAATGCGCAGGATGAGAAAAGTCACATTCACAGGGTAGGAAAATGTCATTGTTTCAGATGACCCTGTTATCTTCACCTTTGATTTTAGGGAAGTTTAGAGCTGCATGGTTTGCTTGTGGTTTTTTAATTTTGTGTAGAGAATGCAAAACTCAGGGACAAAACAGGTTAATTCTGGCAACCTTGCCTTACAGTGAGACTGGGAAGTGGTATTTTACAACCTCTTATGCAAACAAAGCTATGTTATTTCCAATCCTTTCTTTTTTAATTATTTCTCAGCCTGTTAAACTATTTAGAAGTTCTTCACTGTTGCAAAAGTGCCCCTGGAAAAATAGCAGTGCCTTAGAACAAATGTTTTTTCTTTGAACTACCAGTGGAAAAAAATATATTAAAGCATTTTTTGGATTTTTTAGGTGTGGGTTGTTTGTTTTTTTTTTTCTTTCATTCCCCAAATATAGTGAAAATCTAATAACAAGTCATTTGGGAACTGAGAAAGCATTACAAAGGAATAATTTTTAGACTGAGTTCAACAACAAACCCACTTTATTCTGAACCGTATTTTTTGTAGGTTTAAATTAATCAGATGCAAATAGAGATGAAAGTGAAAGGCCTATCTAGATCATATAACATCATACATTGATATATGATGACATTCTTACTCAATAAAATTATTTTCCAAGTTGAAAACCTTGAGATACTGATTTACCTCATATGACATTATTGAAAAAAGTGAATGTTAACCAGTGGTTTTCTGTAAGACTTGCATCAGCTCTTTCTATTATCCTTTCTTTGTGCGTCTCTGTCCTTTATAAGTGGAGGGCACACCATACCGTGTTTCATCCTGTACACTTTTCTTACGTGTATCAACTTTCACTGGATTTAACCTGGAAAACAAAGTTTTCCAGGATCTCACGCAGCAAACAGAAATAAGCAAGAAATTTTCTGAGAGGTTTGTGATATACCTGAGGAAGACACAGGTCCAGTTATAGAGATTGACAGCAGAAGATGAGGGGAGAAATGAAAGTAATACATCTGAAATCCTTGGAGAGAATATCTGGAAGGATTTGTAAGAAAAAGTGCAAGATAAGAAAAATGAGGGATCATAAAATAAATAGGTTAAAGATAAAATCTTACATGAATGGCACACAGTGATTGTGTGCATTTTGTGTATTCTTCTTCATCACGTGTTTTTAGTTATATGCAAGAGGAATCTCCACTGTTCGTATAACTGGATGCTACAAACTGATGAACTTCAGTGCTTTGTATGTGCTGGTGTTTTTGTGTTACCCTGAATTCCCCACAGCAAAAATTCAAAGCTGCTAAGCATGTCTAATATTGAGCTCAGGTATACCAGCTTTGTTAGAGACCCATGCATTAGAAACCACAGGATTCAATTTTAGGCAATACATATAATGAATGTTTAGTTTTTAAAGCTATTTCCAAATTCATGTGACTATTATTTACTAATTCCATGCTTTTGATTGATTGTCATTACAAATTTAGCTAGTATCTGATTGTCCTGGTTTCAGCTGAGAGACAGTTAATCGTTAGTTACCAAAGTAATACTTTGACAAATACACAGTTGTAGTTGGACAAGTACACAGATGTACTTGTCCGTATTCAGTTCTTAAATTCACTGAAATTGAATAGCAATAAATGCAAAAAATGTTAAATGGAAGCAAGGAAATACATTGTGGTTCATGTATTGAATGGCAGTATGGAATTAGGTGACATTCATTAGGTATGTGTATAAGAGTTTTCCCATATTTGGCTAGCTTTCATAGCAAAATTCAATTGGTTGTCTATTTTCCCCCCCTCAGAGTACAATGGAATTATAGATTGTCTGCAGAAAGTTAAGGACTATTTGATAAATGCAGTCTCACACCTTCAAGAGGCAGAAAATAAACTTCATGCTGTCAGCTGCAGACACGATGATGATTCTCAGATCCAGACTGCTCAAAATGCTTCTAGAGAGAGAGATGTGTGTTTTTCTGAAGGAGGAGCAACAGAGTCTGTGCAAGCATCTTCTAGTCCCAGTCCGAAATCTCAAAGACGACCTTCCCTGAGCAGGACGGAAAGTGAGAATATGAATCAAATCCAGCCGAGTGAAACAAAATCTGTGGAAAAAGATGTTGTTGCATCATCAGCTGAAAACATATCTTCTCGAGAACAGGATGTTAGCAGAGAACCTCCAATGAAAAAGGAAGATGGAGAACACAGACTACTAATGAATTCTGTTACAGAGGAAAAAGATTTCAATGGAAAAGATAAACCTCATGGAGGTAGATCTGTTACTGAAAAGTCTCCAGAACTAGCTTTTCAAGATGGTCTTACAAGCAGTGGGGAAGCCATTCTATCTGGGACATTGAAAGACATTTATGACATAACTGTCACAAATATTTTTGAACAGGAAAAAAAGGCAGTAGTCAAAGCATCTTCAAACGGGGTAGAAAGTGAAGAACATAGACTGACAGAGAAAATGAAAGACAGTAAAATGGAAATAAATCATGAGATTCGTAGGAATGACGTAATTACCTTCACATCTTCAGCACAAACATGTGATCTTACTCCTGTGAATCTTTCTATGAATAAGTCAGAAGAAATACAGAAATCTAGGGACTGGATGAACAAAGAGTAAGGGCATATCCTTTTTAGAAACAGATGTACATTAATATTGCTTATTAGCATGCACATAAACAACTGTTGGCCAAAAAAATCAATATGTGTGTATTGAACAGCGGCTGTGGTCATGCACATAATAGCAGTTTACAACTCAAGCATGTACAAGGAAGATCTTCCATTTGGTCTAAACTGTTCACTTTCTGTTTGATTGCAGTTTTTGTTTTTTGCCATAGAACTGAGTCGTAGCCAGTAAAGTCGATAATCCACAAATTGTTGGAAATCAGTAGGAAAGGACCCCATTAGTCAGTTTTAATTTGTAAGTTGTTCTGAAACAAGCTAAACATAAAAATTTTCATTTTTTACCCTTCTATTCATAAACATATAGTTTTATGAATAACTGTTTATGCTATAGCATAGCACATCATTATAGTACAGTATTTAATTAAAGATACAAGACACCTCCGCACCCAAAATACATAGAAGAATAATTTATATTTTTTTTTCTCCAGATTTCTAGTGGGAGAGAGTGGTGAGAATGAACGTGAAGTAGCATGTTTTATTAATGCCCCTGCAACTGCTTTGGAGAATTTGACATGTAAGATAGTCAATGACACTAGCTCTTTGGTGGTGGATGATTCTGAGGAGCTGGTCAGCAATGTCATCAGTATTGAATGCTGTGATTATGAGAAAACAATCCCTTTCCCTATCAACATTGCAATCCCATTTACTTCATGCTTCAGAGGAAATTATCGGGAGATTATGGTGAAGGTGACTGATATGAACTTTCAATCAAACTACTTAACTCCTGTTTCTTTGGAGGGATACCAAGGAAACCATAAGGTTGGTAACCTCTCATCTAAGCATTGTTAAAACACCATTCCGGGTTCCCAGCTGAGCCCCTGTGGAGTTATACAAGTAAACTTGTCATTATGAAGCTGTATTGTCCACTCTGTGGGGTTAAATTGAACTTTTCTTCCTACTTTCTCAGTAACTAATTCTATCTGAAACGTTATTTATTTTATTTATTTATTTAACAGGGTCCTTCTTTTCACTGGTCGTGTTAAGGCAAGTGCTTGATCTCACAGTACCGATGACTGAGTAATGGTTCATGATTTTTTAAATAAGCATAATACATTGCATTATTTAATAAAAGTAAAAACTTAAGGGGTATTATTTTGCAAGCAGATCACAGAGAAGTAACACAGCTCTGTGTGTAGGAGTCCAAGTTCCATCTCAAAGAAACAGGATGGTTCTTTTTTATAACTGCAGAAAAAGTGTATTGGGCCATGTTCATCACCCAGTTTACAAGCTTATTTCATTTCATCCCAGTCATACACTGGAATATTAATAGCATCACATGATGATTAGAGATCCCCAGATAACTGGGCATCCACGTGTCAGTAATATTTAATTTATTTTCATTTCCCACCTTGTTCTATAAACAATGTTGCCTTCTCAAAACTCTAATCCGCTGCAGAACACAGCTTCCTTTCCCTCCAGCGTACTCTAACACCACATTCTCTCTATGCAGGAAATGTTTGCGGAAGTGAAAATTTATGAGCTGGGTATTTTTTCTGTGTTGTCATGCTTAAAGAAAGAAACCTTTACTGTTCCAAAAGTAGGACTCTCACAAAAGCTGAGCATGGATTCTAGAATCTCTTTCTATTACCATCCAGAAACATTCAATTCTCCAGCACCCGTGCAGTTAAAGGTGAGCTTGAAATATGAAATGATTGTTCCATAAGTCTGCTACCTGATCAGCTCTGAAGCAATGATGCCAATGATGTTAAAGGGCAACCTGTTCCATTATTAGAAGTGAAAACTGGGTGCAGCTCCACATCCTGTATGCACAGCACATGATTTCCTGTCAACTTTGCTAAAACCACGTAGAGTCAGTAGTCAATGATACCTCTAGCTAAAAAGAATCGTCTTCCATTGTTTGATATACTTCAGAATATACAATTGTTTTCAACTCCAAACTTCAACTTCTTGGCCCAGTGTTTAAATTCATGGAACAATTTTTCTTGCCTGACCTTCATCATTTGTACCAGGCAGTGCAACAGAAGGTTTTGTCACCTTTTAGTCTTATGCTGAGAATAATCTCAAAATTTGCTTCAGTTATTATTTGTTTCTCCATTTCCCCATAAAAACATTGATTCTGAAGTACAGAAAAGCTAGAATTAATAGTGAAAAAATTACATAGTCTAATCTGGTTACAAAAGATAAATCAGTTTGTAAAAAATCAATCATGTAAGAAAAGATTTATTAATTTGTAAATTAACTGTACAAACGCTTTCCATATTTAGGTTCAGCCAATTGAATCTTCCTTGGTTTCGACTTTGAAAGCAAGACACGATATGTATTACTCAGTGGTGTCTACTAGTGCACTGGTTTATGTCCAGCATCCTTCAGCCCAACCATTTCACAGCTCAGTGACTATTACTCTACCCTGTCCTCCAAACCCAGAAAAAAAAAGACAAGGAGATGAGACAGAACATGTGAGAGCCATTAGTGCTACTGTTGCTACGGCAGTGCTACGTAGGGTTGCTACGGCATACCATCCTTGGTAAGAACAACTTCACCACAAATTCAGCATTTTCAAAATATCAAAATGAATTAATGTTAACAGTTGCTGAGTAATAATTTTTGGTATTAAAAATGTGTTAGTTCCTCAATACAGTCTGCTATACTTTGAAACATTGTTAGAAACACTAGAGGAAATCCCCACAATTCTCATGCTATAGTTTCCCCAGTAAAATTCATATAGCATTTTATGTATAATCTTTAAATAGGCTGACCACAGAATTTCTAGCAGGATTCTGGATGAAAAATGCGTGTTTTTTTTCAGCAAGAAATGTTCAACCATTTTCATCAAAGCAAAACATTGAACATAGAGAATAACCACATCTCAAAGCTGCTGTGATCATTATTTTACCACTCAGTGGTTTGGCTACCCTGGCCTTTGAATTTTCTAGTCTACTTCTACACATTCCAATGGTCACCTGAGTCAAATTTTCTGACACAATGATTTCAAATAGGTCAGTTTTGTAGTAACTGCCACATTACATAAAGGCCCAGACTTTTCCAAAACATTCACTACAAAATTTCTAAAACTTTTAGAATATCTTAAAAAAAGCATTAAAACACAGGGACTCCTAAAAAAAAAAACAAACCCACCTCTAAATTTCAGTTGTTAACTGGCAGTTCAGTAAAATTTATCCATCATGCAAACTTTTTGATGCAAAAAAAGGTCAAAACTGATCTCATCTATTTTGAAAGTTAGCAAAAATAAATGGTGTTTTTACAATCTCCTGTGAGTAAAAAAAAAAACCAATCTGAACTTACCATTTGATTTTGTCCTTCCAGTTCTGCTATCCTGGGCAACTCCAGGTTCAGAAAGGCTTACTGGGATTTCTTGGTAGGGACTAGCTTGAGACAAGTGTCAGCTTTGAAGTACTTCTACTTGAGGTCATTAAAGAGTTAGCTTATTCCTATTGTGCTTAACATTATCTTCTTCAAAATTCATCTACATGCCAAGATTATGATGGTCTTGAAAATAAGCAACATACAGGTGGAGACGGCAGACAATGGTCTAGCTTTTCATTTCTGAAAAACTTCTCAGGTCATGTTTTAGAGAGCTTACATTCACACTGGTCTCCTAGGCTATACATCCATCTTTATCACAAACTTCAGATTTGGAAAGGTTGCCCATGTCAGTTTATAAGAGATTTAAATTTCATTCCTGTACCAGAAGCATTTCATTTTGTGGCAGTACCCTCTTGGCATCTGTCTGTTCTTAATATCAGTCTAAATGGCGCTTTAGATTCTCAGTCAAAGCACATCCATGAAAACACCATGGCTTGATTTCTTATTTCTATACAAATTCCTTAGAAAATTATGCAACTTTTTCTTGTATTTGTGCGTAGGCTGAGGCTGCAGGCTTGAGTAATGCTTAGGCTGTCCTGTCTGCAGTATTTTCTGTTTTGGGTTGTACATAGGGTGTGCATTTGAGATGAATGGGTTATTAACATCCAGTTTTAAAAACCAGACAAGGAAAAGTGTGTGCCAGAGAAGAGTTATGGGTTTCCATAAAAAAACCCTCATATTTCCTTCATTAGGATAAATTAGCTAGAGCATGTCATGTCACAGTTGCTTCATTCTGAGTATATCAAAGTAATCACCTGATTTGAAGAGAAGCTACATTTATCTTCTCTGTTGAAAGAGATAACGGATAGCAGTCCTGTCTTATTTTCTGAATTTCTTTGTGGTTATTGAGTAATATTTGATTCTGGAAGAAAAAATGGGTTGTGGGGTTTTTTTGGTTGTTGTCTTTTTTTTTTTTTTTTGGGGGGGGGGGTGCCACGGGAGGTGTCCAGATATCTACTTCTAGAGAATCTAAATATTGATGAATGACTCAAAAAAACCCCCCATAATAATTACTGTGTATGATACTAAATCATAAATCAAAATATCTCTTAACAATTGTATTGCTTACATACTCCAGAGTATAGTTCCAGATGTAGATTTTCAGCAAGGTGGGAAAAACACTCGTAATCCTCAAGGAAAGCAAAAGGGAAAGCAGAGCTACAAATGCAAGCTTAGTCTTTCTGCAGAATCTGTTTTTCATTATATTTTTTCCTATAATTCCTTGGCTTTCCAGGGTTGTGAGTGCTTCTGTGAAAAAAAATGGGGAGAATCTCAGCGATACTTTGAAACTATTAGGTCGCAGAAACAAAGAAGAAGGGTGGAAGGTGTTTGATGATGTTGTTGTCCAGAATGCACAGAATGGGCTTGTATCATTTGAATTAAATGAACATTTAGAAAGGTAATGTATGATTAATTTAATCAAATTTTATTTACTAAAATATTTACTTTCAAGTATACAGACTGAAAGAAATTAGTATAGTTACGAAATCGTCCACTATTAAGTATTAACTTGCTGTCATCTGTTTATTCCCCTTTGCAGGATAAGATCATTTAGATCTTCTTTTTATTCGTTACTCATAATTACAGAACATATAAATTTGTTTATATATTTTTTCATCCATAGACTGTACACTATGTAATATATGTAAACTTGAAGCAGAAAATGCAGATATTAATCTTAATTTGAAAATGTGATTTAGCACTCTAGCTACAAAATCATAAATTTTTTTTGGTTTCTTATTAGGAAATACTATCTTACTTTCAACTAAGAGTTGCATGTATACAGAGTCAATATATTCTACACTACGGAAGCAGGCAAATTTCCACCCTTTCACATGCTGGAAACAAGAATGAAAAGGATGTTGCAAAAGGTCCACTGGAGACCAAGTCCTGTATTATTTTGCATAAAATTGTTAGCAGTTCATAAAATTATTTAAGATAAAGCTATTTATTTTCTTGCCTTTTTTTTTTTTCTTAATACAGCTTTGTTGTCATTCGCCTTTCATTCCTCTTGGAAAACATGTATCTTCTGCCCTTTGCTCAGGCTCTGGAAGAAGCTGTTTGTAGTACAATGGCTAATGTGATACTGTATCGAAAAAGAGAAAACCCATATAAAATAGTAGTTTTGCTATCTGCATCCAAAGATTTGACCTGGGAACTTCAAAATCTCCATGAGGAGGGCTACTTTGGTCCCCCAGAACCTACACAGCAGTTCTCATTAAAAGAAGGAGAGCAGATTCATTTTAGATTTAGAGGCAATATTTTTGCTTCAGGTAAGGTAATTAATTCATACATCTGAATGGACATTATCAGTCACCTCAGCTGTTCAGAAATACTGTATGTGAACATTGAGTTATTTCAGTGTTTTATTTCTTGTAAATGATTGGTGCATGAAACTACACAGGAAACTGCTCTAACTGAAAAAATCAAACGTGCTAGATGAACAAGATCCTGAGCAACCTATTCTAGGTGACCCTGCTTTGAGGAAGGGCAAGGTTTGAACAAGATAATCTTTAGAGATCTCTTCCAACCTCTGCCATTCTGTGAAATGAAACCTGGTCCCTTGGAAACTGCTGGCTTTTTATCTTTTACTTCAAAAGAACAGGATTCCATCAATGACTTTACAATATAAAGAACATTTGATAGAAATTAAACAGATTCCAGACAAAAAGAAACAGTCTGCTATTTTATCTGTGTAAATTCACTTAAAGTGAGCAAGATTAAAAACTGAAATCCAAGGCAAAATTTTGCTTTCCGTGAGTTGCACTATGAACTGAGGTGATGAGAAAGACTTATTAGTACTGTTTAAATTATCAGCCTCAAAAATGGCTGCCATCATTCAGAGATTTGCTTAACAGGAGAAGACATAGAACCCTCAAAAAAATTTCACCCAAAATTACATATAGTCTCTTCTGTCTGTTTTGGAAAGAAAGGATAAATATAGATTTGGCCCTCTGAACATTTTGTACATCAACTCTCCCCTTGAAAACCCCATTTACCCTAAAGAAATTATTATTCTTCAAAAAGAGAAGTCTCCAGCCGCCAAGGAATGCCTACTTAGCTATGCAAGGGGTAGTGTTATAGATGTATCAATTAAAATGAAATTACAAATGCTAGAAATGCACTGATCCCCATTCATGTTGTTGTTACAGATAGAGACATCCATCCTGAATAACCAGAAAGCATATCCTTCTAATTCCACTCACAACACCATTTTACTTTAATTTCTCTCTGTGTTATGCAGTTTACCCCTACTCTGTTCCTTACTTTTCAACTTGTAGCACAGCCTTCACCACTTATTCCTTATATCAACAATCCAGGGGCTAAAACAGCTAACTATGAAGATGTTTCAACTACTGAAGCAGGCTGGCAGGAATGTTTGAACCTCAAATTTTCAATATAAAGTAATAATAATGGCAAAGAACAACCAAATGTTAGGTGATTACCTCTATTTGACTCACCCTAGTGAATTATTCTAGATGTCACACATCCAAATACAATACTTTCTCTTTTTTTCTTTTTTTTTTATATGAACTGCAGAGAATGGAAAAGATTTTGGAAAAGTCTACAGACTAGTTTTTCATTCACAAAGAAGACCAAGGCTGGAGCTCCAAATTAAAGAAGTGGATGAATTTGGTAACCACAGCTCGCCACATTACAAAGGAACAGTAGTATTTTATAAAATTACCAGAGAGATGATAACCAAGGAATGGGAACAACCCTTGCCATATGGTGACTATCAACACCAATCTCCACTGTGTAAATTAGCACTAACATTGCCAAAGGTGGGTTTCTCACTTGATAATGTCAGAGATCTTTCCCTTTTTCCTTTGCCACATATTTATTAGGCGACAGGATCTTGGTAAGATTTTTGCTTTATAGATACACACAGGAGTCACTGATGGAGCTGTTCTGATCCATCAGCAATGTACAAACACCCTCATAATTTCTCTTAGCAGGTGTCAGGGACCCTCCTTCAAGCATGGAAAAAATGTTCAGAAGTTTTTCACCCATTTGCTCTCCCCAAATGATGTGGCTCTGAGAAGCTATTGTTTAAGTTTCAGTTTTATACTTCTTGTATCCTTGTCTTTTATTTCATAAGCATACCTCTTGATTTCATTCATCTCCACTCTCCCAAGTAAAAATTAAGAACAATTCAATGCAGATGATTTTAAAGGGAGATCTCTTTTAGTGACAAACTCAATATAAAATGTAAGTTTTCTTTTGACAATCACATGCTTTCAAGCACTTTGCTTTTCCACAGCAATATTTAGAGAGGGAAATACAAACACTTGAGGTCCAGTGGGATGATTAAAAAAATAAATACATAAATAAAAATAATCTGTGGGACACCCTAGGCATCAGTTAGTTTTCTTCCATCCCTCTGTCTAGCTTTTAGCCCATTGTTCCACATTGAACAGCATTTATTAAACCACAAAGGTAATTATCAAGTGCCTTAGATTTGGGTTGGCATATATGGTCTACTGCTATAAATATTAGTCCGTATATGTTCTATTTGTACTTTCCAAAGTAGGTATTTCTGACTACCCCTTTTCTCCTACTAAATTAATGCCACGTTTCTTCTTTCCCAGTGTGGCTGAGATTTTGAAGTATGATCAGTCTGTATAAATCTGTGAGAATATATAAGTGGGTACACAGTAGCATCCAGGTAGCCTACTCATTTAAATGGAAATAAACAGAGGAACTGTATAACATGATCATTACCGGTAAATTAGAAATTAAGTTAAACCTCAGGAATGGTATAGCCTTTTCTCTACATTTTCTCTATATCTGTTTTTTGAGTAGTGGCTCTGTTTTCAACTGAATCAGTTCAAACACAAAGGATCCAAGTCTAATCCACAAAAAGTTAGCTTAGAGAGACAGTTACTATATCACTTCAGAAAAAAACAGTGTTTCAGCTTCTTGAAAATAATTTTGCTTCTGGTAAATATATTTTAAGAGATGCATTTCAAAGGAGCCAGGATCTTCATTAAACACAAATATTAGGCAAAAAAAAAGTGATCAAAACTATTGAAAACATTTGCATATTGGTAACATTCTCATGATGTGATTTGTACTTTCTGTCTTACACAGAATAAAATTCCTCTCTACAGAATATAGAATAGCATCAAAATAACATCTTGCCTATAACACGAGATGTTATACTTTTCTATAGTTAGTGAACCCTCTGACTTTTTGATCTATCTTCTATCTATCCAGTATAATAATTTAAAATTGATAGTCCCTAACATCAGGTTTTTTAATAGAGAAGAAATATTTCTTAATAATTTAGTTAGTTATCATCTTTTCTAAGAATTATAAAACATCAGTGAAGCTAGTTATTTTATTTTAGTGGATAATCAGTAAATTACATACAACATACCTTACTATTGGTTTATAAATACACAGGGAATCTCACCCATACCACTATCTAGTGGTATGTAACATTCATTAGGACAAAGTTATAATGTTGTTCAGTCTTTTGCTCTTCGTACTTTGTGTCAGCCAAGTAAATCTTGAATTCCATACTGAACAAATTGACAGAATTTTTAAGAACAAAAAATATTCTCTTTTTGGCTGGTTTGCTGGCTGAAATATAAGAAAAAAGAGTAGGAAAAAACAGTTGGCTTTCTGAAGGGAAGATGATTACTAGGAAAGTCCCACACAGATCCATGCTAACATACTCATCAGAAACTTCTGAATAATTAAGTGAAAAGTCTGATGACAGGACAAAGTATTCAGAATATGAAAGCTGTCTGTGAAGAATCACAGAATATGATGATACCGAGGGACTAGAAAATAAACTAGATTACTTACATGTCAGATAATTTAGATGTGAATAAGTGTTTTGTTGGGGTGGAAGCACATACCTAATTTTATACTGATAGGCTCTAAATTACCTATTACCACTCAAAAAAAAAAAAAAAAAATCTTTGGTCATTTTGCTCTCCGAAAACTTCCAGAACATTCAGCAGCAAATACAAAGATAAGCAGAATGGTCCAAATCATTAGAGAACAAAACTGACAAGAAGTCAGTTTACATCATATATCTATGAGGCATCCACATCACAACTTCACTCTGCAGTTCTGATCACAGAACTCAGAAAGAGGATTTGGAAGAAGAGGAGAGAACAAAGTTGACCAGAAGCATGGAGTGGTTCTAGGCAGAGAGACAATACGTTGACGACAACACTTTGGGCAGTTTCAACAGAAGTTGAAATGTTGTATTCACTTATGAATATTAAGGACAAAATGACAAATGAATTATTATATCCCCTTTCACCAGATATAAGTATAATGGTATTGGTCAGTGGCAGGTATAACTAGTAATATAAAAGAACAAACTTCTTACATACAAAAATAGTCAAAAGGTGAACTCATTTGAACAGGATATTTGTAGCAGTTAAAAATGTGTTTGAGCTAGAAAAGGAATTGACTGGAAGACAGATAGAACCATGTATTAAGCGTAATGATCCAGATGCAATTAAATGCCAGAGCAATGAAAAGGAAATTCTAATTACTTACCGTATCTTATTATGTGTTCTAAAATTATTAAGAGCGATGAAGGCACTGACACTAAAAATTAACATAAGAACTTTTATCCTGTTTTTACTATCCATAATCTGATCAATATATTGGAATTAGATATATCTTCACATTTAGGTGAGCTCTCTAATGAACAAAAGAAATAGAAGGAAATAGTTAAAATTGTATGAGAGAACACAGTTAGGGAGAAATTTAATGCACTAATTATACAAACAACCACACCAGCCATCTGTCAAACGCAACTGCTATTTACCACTTCATTAAGGTACAAGTCTTGTGTTAAAATTCATATGATATGAACTGAGACTGGCACTGCCCATAATTAGTCATATGCCAATGCTATTAATATATATCGCCAAAGCGCTTAGAACTATCTGACCACATTCGTGTGTGTAGACATACACTCAAGCAATGATCCTTCAGTTTTGCTAGTTTCTATCACATGTGTACTCTACAGTACAGCAACTAAGCTGCAAGAAATCTTGCAAACATATGAGAACATAATGCTCAGTGTTCATATCTGACCTATTGATAATGCTGGGTTGTTTTGTGTAGTGCTCACATTTACACAGCTGCTTATGGAACTCCAGCTGCCACAATATGGCTTTTGTGTCTTAAATGTGAATTAGTTGACTCTAAGTTGTAATGTTGTTGATGGACTTCTTGTTTCCTCCCAGTATGCTGGAAGAAATTTCATCATCAGAATAAAATCCCCAAAACAGCAGTAAATGCAGGGCAAGAACAGCAAAGACTATTTACATTTCTACTACTTTTTTGAGTTAATAAATATCTTTAGTTTAACCATATTGGCGGATTAGTTTTAATACATGAGATCACAGACATTCAGTGTTGCCAGTAACAATAGAAAATTTTACAGCAAAATTAAATAAAGTTTCATTACAAACATGATCAGAGGGCTGGAGCACCTCTCCTATGAAAACAGGCTGAGAGAGTTGGGGTGGTTCAGCCAGGAGGAGAGGAGCCTCCGGGGAGACCATATAGAGGCCTTAGAGTACCTGAAGGGGGCCTACAGGAAAGCTGGAGAGAGGCTGTTTACAAGGGCAGGGAGTGATAGGACAAGGGGGAATGGGTTTAAACTAAAAGAGAGGAGATTTAGATTAGATATTAGGAAGAAATTCTTCCCTGTGAAGGTGGTGAGGCACTGGCACAGGTTGCCCAGAGAAGCTGTGGAGTCCCCATCCCTGGAAGTGTTCAAGGCCAGGTTGGATGGGGCTTTGGGTAACCTGATCTAGTGGAGGTTGTCCCTGTCCATGGCAGGGAGGTTGGAACTTTAAAGTCGCTTCCAGCCCAAACCATTGTACGATTCTAAGTTTTGGGTTTTGTTTTTGGTTTTTTGTTGGTTTTGTTTTGGTTTTTTTTTGGGGGGAGGGTGGCTGGGTTTTTGTTTGTTTGTTTGTTTTCCCCAGATGATTAAGTTAGAGCCATCCACAATGCCTGATTTTGTTTGTTACAAAGACAGATGGAATCCTTTAGGGCAACCATTCTGACTACATTTTCACTTATTTCTGTAAAATTCCCACCTAATTTTCTCTTGAATGTTGGATAGAAGACAGTAACTATACAGATTACAAGCCATTTTCATATGTATGTGTCCACATTTTCCACTCTCTTACAAAAACATTTCTGACAGTGGTGAAAGCAGTGGTTGTTTACTTTGTATGCAACCATTCACATCAGTTTTTAGTTTAAACATGCTACACTTGTACAGAAGTAAGCTGATCTTCACTATCAATTCCTATTTACGGGGCTTTCTTTTCCTCAGCATTAGAAAACATTGCTTGTGCAAATCTCTTATTTTCAGTACAAGTTAAATACAGTGGATTAGGTTCTGATGTCAAGTATGTGTGTGTATATCAGTAATACTTCTACTGATTTCAAAGCAGTTGGATCTATGTGAAACTGGGCTAAATTGTTTAAAATGTTAATTTCTCCTTTTCTGTCTGTCCTGTTTAATATGCTACTAGAGTCTGGTCATGTCTGAGAGGTCCATTTGACAGAGCACTTCGGTATTACTGGCTGAAATCAGAATGCTTTGCAAAAAGAGGTTGTTGTAATACACAGAAGCATTATCAAATTACTATTCTGCTGAAGTTTTATGTCTAATGACTGTCTAACAGCAAAATAGCATGTGATCCTCTGCTTCAGAAAGGCTTAGCTAATTGAAGGGCCTTCCAGACTAGAAAACTGCTTTGACCGCTAAGAGTGTTTTACTTACGCTGTCAACAAGAACTGTGGGGCCACTTGCCAGTGCAGCTGAACCGTGGGTGAATTTAGCGCTTCACCACAGATACTTAATCTTTAAAGGCAGATTTAATGTTTTAGATCTAATGCATTGTATATTATTACACTATTTCTAGACAATACTCATTTTCAATTCTTATCATTTTTACTACTATTTTAACATTAAGTAGCATAAAGTGGTTCAGATTAAAGTCAATGCATGGGTAATTGAGTTCATCTACAATAACTTTGAAAAATCTCATGCAGACCTTTGAGGTGCTAAATTCTCATTAATGAATGAAAAAAAGTCTAAATATAAATGTATAATTAAACGAAGCCAAAGAAAGCTGAGTCTTGGAAGAAAAACAATGCCCCCTTCTGGAAAAGCTTTATATTCCCTTTATTTTGAGGGCATTTTTTAGCCATGTCATGCTGTCTTCACACTAGGGCATGTCCACTGACAGCATTGCTATAGAAGCACGCAAGATGAGGTAGATTCGCATCTCAAGACGTGTGCAGCACAGGATGGTTTTGCACCGCCAAGCAGTGCGTTATCTGGGCATCCTGCACACACTGAAACCCCCTGCCAAGATGACTGAGTACAATATATAAAATCTGTATAAAAAGTATTTAAGATAAGCTCAGTAAGGCTCTGGCTCAGTGTGTCCAGCAGGCAAAGGCGACTATTGGATCCAGTCAGAGTTTCATGCTCTTCATTCACAAACGGAAAAAGAAACTCAGGGAATAAACCTGGAACAAGTCTGGCAGGGAAAACTGTGCGTAAACAGCCAGGAAATACAATTGAATATGTGAAAAATGTAACATGGATGTTAAGAGGACAATTACAGCTTTTAACAAAAAAAAGAGCTGAACTTCACTTGATAGAAATTAATCTATTCTTGTCCTCAGTGCTTATGTAAGTAATTTCTTGTTCCATATGGAGG
This sequence comes from Psophia crepitans, assembly GCA_013399095.1. Taxonomy (NCBI): domain Eukaryota; kingdom Metazoa; phylum Chordata; class Aves; order Gruiformes; family Psophiidae; genus Psophia; species Psophia crepitans. The sequence goes on along the minus strand of VWZZ01006232.1, from coordinate 161,038 downwards.
AACATATTTCCCTATGACTTCCATAAGAGGAAGTCTCCTCTTTCTCAGCCATAGGGAAAAAGGACAAAGTATTTTTTTCTTTCTCTCCAGTGTTCAGAGGAAGAAAGAGGAAGAACTCTGTACTTTCAATGGAACTTGTCTTTTGAGTTCTGATGATTATTACTGATTTATAATTAAAAGTTGAACCATGTAAAATGAATCACTATAGCTACAAATGCAGTATGATTTCTAGACCTAACAATAGCTACTACATACCTAGAAATTGGTATTTTTCTTGGAACAGTATGATACGCGCACAGTTGTAATAAGAACATAGAGAGAGTAAGGGAAAGTTAGTGCAGTATTCAAAATTAGAATCCATTGTATGTATGAAGGTTCCATATAGATTTTCTATCCACCAGTCATGACATAATGCTACTGATCAAACATTTATAAAATTTCATAAATTATAAACTTTTAAATAAGATGGAATAAACATTCATTTCATATAAACAGACTTAGTTTCATTATTTTAATGACTGTGTACTGATTTTAACCTGCTGATGATGTTAAGTGGTTTTTAGTAATGACACATCCTCTGTGTAGGTAGGAGCAATCTTAAATGCTGATTGACTGCAATCCACCCCCATATCCTACACCTCATTCCTTACTCATTTAGATATTTCTCTTTTTTCAACACATTTGCTTTGATAGCATGAAAAGTTGATCAACCGTCCACGAAGCACAAACAGAATTTCTTCCGATTCATCAGGTAATAACACATACATCATATATTAGTACCAATACAAATAATAGATATATTTGCTACTTACTCTTTTAAAATGCCAAGATTTGTTTCAGCTGTAAGTGACATTTTAAAATGCCACGTTCATGAACCAAAGTAGTTAATGTGTTGAAAGATATTCAAAGAAAACAACAGTGATCTGTTTACCAGGAAGTGCAAAAGCTCTGGTAAGATGATGTGGTGGTAGGGTGCTTGAGCAGCATATAATTTTCTGTGTAAGGAGATTCAGTTTGTACTGGAAAGCTCCAGAATAAGTTATGTATCAGTTATAGGAAATGCCTAGACCCTTTAATTTTATTGCTAGCTGTCCCCATGCATACCCGAAAGTTACAGATCACTGCTGAATCTGCTCTTGACTAGATTCACTTCATGTCTAATGTGATTTTGGTAACTGCACTGAGGAATAAGAGGTGATGATGTTTTCATTAAAGTAAAACTCAAACCACATTTAGTTGGGGAGTTCACTCACTGAGCTTCTAGCTTTAGAAAACCTTTCAAAAGAAAGGTAGATTTACATAGCAGAAGAATAATGCTCTTAATTTACTAATTTTTTGCCCTTCAGAGGCCCTGTGGGACAACTTGCTATACTGGCTTGCAGAAGAGCTTGCAGAAGATAATACATCATTGCTTGCTTTACGCTTACCGGTTCGGCGGAGCGTACTTCAGCTTGTTAGGCTGAAGTGCCCTGATAATCTAACACATCAGATCTATGAGCTGCTTTGCTGCTGGAAGAAGTCCCTTCCAAGGTCGGCTGATAAACAGCAGCTCCTGTCTCGCTATTTGTGGAAGAGTGGCAGAAGTGATCTTTCAGAAGAACTTCGTTTTAAGTGGCAAAATAAGGTGTTCACTTGACAGAATCACTGGTAACTAACAGCCCTATTTTTGTTCTTTGTTGAAAAGTGTGAATATTTCTGTGATATCTTTGTATGAACAAGTGACAAGGATACCAGTCAGGGATCAGGCTGCATGTTTGTTGCTTTGCAACCTCTCTACTAAAGCAAAGCGTAACAGCAATGTCCTTGCTGGCTGACAGTGGATGTGTCTCCTGTGGAAAAGTGAGGTATTGAAAATACAGGTATGAAGGATTACAGACTGGTCTGCATAGGTTTCTAAGGACTTTGTTTGCATGTATCGTACTCAATTGACATAGAATCGTATTTCTACGTACTTTAAAGACTAGGAACTATTCACTATATCAAAATCTCATTAATTGTTCCATGATATATGGATTATTCTACATCCACTAATAATAGCTACCAGGTTCTTCAGAGGAAAGCATAATAGATCATACAATGCATAGACCGAGGAAATTTCTTCTTACTTTCAGGTTTGTTAGTAATTAATCCTGACTTTTACATTCTCAGTGAATGTTTTTATCCTTGTGAATGTCATAGCAGATTTCAGTGTTACCACGTATGATTATCTAATCTGTTTCCAGAATTTATCGGATTTGTTGTCTCACTTTTATCTGTCACGGTAGTGGGTTTTTTCAGGTTACCATCAAGTTTGGAAAAAGGAGTGTTTCTTTGTATGTTTCAAAATGCAGTGCTTTGAAATTTCCTTCACTATATTGGGTTACTGTATTGAAGGTACAGTTAATAAACCAAGTGTACTTGTGCCATTCCTTAGCCATATATTTTAATCTGTAAAAACTTGTGTATTTCCAGAACACTAAGTGAGGCTAACCTAATTTTTAAAAGTCAGAGAAGTAGCATGGTTAGACTTTTATAACTGTGCTTCTGCTGAAATAATATTCTAATTGACAGGCTTCTGTTGCTACTACATTGCAATCCACCTCATATAACACACCACAAATTTCTGTAAACACTGAACTTTGACATTTCCGTTAAAGGATCGACATAGCTAGCAAGTCCCAGTGAATCACACAATTCTGGAAGAAAGCTGACTGCTTGGTATTTACACATACAAGTACACAAATGTCAATTTGTGACTACACAGGCTGTCACATCTGTGTGGTTTCCCTGCTGCTCTAGCAATGTGCAACAGATGTACAACAGATGCAGATCTTTCTTCAGGTCTGCCTGTGCATAATTACCTTTTAGTTACTGTTACTCTTCTTTCTTCTGGATTAAATGCACCAGTTATTTTCTTCTTTCAGCTTCCCTTCTCCTTATATTATTTATATAATATAAACTTTGAATATTAGTTTAAATCTCAAAGTTATTAATCTAAACTTTATTAGTATTTAGATTATTTAGAATCCCGGTACGTCTTGCTGACAAATCTTAATTGTGATACAGATTGCCAGTCTGGATATTGTATTTTCAGAGGTCATATTTTTTGCAACATTTCCAAATCATTACTATAAATGAGAAAATTGCATTGCAAAAGAAAAGATAAATAGGAATTGTATTAATCGGTTTAATTGATCTATTCAGTAATGTCTCATCCTGTAGAATTATCAGTTTTTAATTGTAAAACAGAGTATATGAGGAACTTAATCCCTTCACTGTGACATAACCATCTTTCCTTTTTTAACTTTCTCTATAAATAAAGATGTTTTTAAAATGTAAACTAGATTCTTATTAGCAGAAACCTTTATCACACTTTTCTCAGTCCCCTAACACATTTTGTCACTAGATTTTTTGTCTTCAGTGCCTTCTCTTTAGTAACGAATATTCTGCTGTGGGTTCAGCAGGTACTGTGAGAACGTATGTGTATTATGATCATTGTCGTGGTTTAACCCTGGCCGGTGACCAAGCACCACACAGCTGCTCACTCACTCCCTCTCCAGCAGGATGGGGGAAGACAGTTGGAAGGGTAAAAGTGAGAAAACTTGTTGGTTAAAGTAAAAACAGTTTAATAATTAAAATATATAATAATCCTAAAAGGAAAACAACAAAGAGAGAGAAATAAACTCCAAGGAAGAGAAGTGATGCAGATGAAAACAATTGCTCACTACCAACCAACTGATACCCAGCTAGTCCCTGAGCAGGGCTCCCTCCTCAACTTCCTGCCCTGGTTTTATTGCTGAGCATGATGTCATATGGTATGGAATATCGCTTTGGTCAGTTGGGGTCAGCTGTCCCAGCTGTGTCCCCTCCCAACTCCTTGTGCAGCCCCAGCCTGCTCACTGATGGGGTGAGAAGCAGAATAGGCCTTGGCTCTGTGTGAGCACTGCTCATCAGTAACAAAAACATAGACGTATTATTATAGAATCATAGAATCATCAAGGTTGGAAGAGACCAAACAGTCCAACCAGTCATCCAACCACCATACAGTCCAAATGTCCCCCCACCACCTATTACCCACTAAACCATGTCCTTCAGTACCACATCCAACCTTTCCTTAAACACTCGCAGGGACGGTGACTCAACCACCTCCCTGGGCAACCCATTCCCATGCCCGACCACCCCTTCCAAGAAGAAATTTCTCCTGATCTCCAATCTAAACCTCCCCTGGTGCAACTTGCAGCCATTCCCCCGGTACTGTCACTAGTTATCTGCGAGAAGAGCTGTTTTCAGCACAAACCCAAACCATAGCCCACTACTAGCTACTGTGAAGAAAAATTAACTACCCCAGACAAAACCAGCACAATCATGCTATAATATACGATGATATTACAAATATTGCAACAAATTGGACTTTCATTTTTCCATCTAAATCAGTATTTTAGTACAACTACCATCATTCTGCCACAAGATGTCCTCTGTGTCTAAGAAAAACATAATGCCTGCATTTCACATGCTTAAAAAATACGTGAATAAAACACTGCTAAAAACTAAAAGCCATCTCTACAGAGCCGGATACTCCACTGTACAGTATCATTAACATTAGGGCAAAGTAGCAAGAATTATGGGCATTTCAGTAGTATATATGTAATGGGAATAACTGCATTCGGACTCTTCTTCCTAGGAATCTGAGATTTTTCTTACATTACTTGAATGGTAAAATTATACTAAATTTGCTCACATTAAAAGCTCATTTTTATTAGTGGCAAACACTAATCGACTGACTGAACAAACTATATACTTATTAAAGAGTGGGAAAAGCCTAATAAGGTAGATTAAAAAAAAATAAAAATTGTTGTGAGAACTATAATAATTCACATTGTTCTTCTCTAAGGAGGTAACCATTAGAACCACTAGTTTTCACTTCTTGCAGTAACACAGTCTAAAACTAGTAACTAGTCTTGCTGTGGTCCAGCAAAGCTGAGTGGGCTGGTGATGTGCTTTCCCTCAGCTCCTCTCCCTCCTCAGCTCCGCCACCAGTTTTGCCTTGTGCTGGGGCTTTCCCAGTTAGCTGTTCTTGGTAATCTTCACAGCTTTTGTTCCCTTCATATTAGGTCTCAACCAACAGGTTTATATACAGGTACATATTTTATTCCTTTTTTTTTTTTTTTTTTTTTTTTTTTTGTCAGAGAAGAGATTCTTCTCCATCTGAAGTTCATAGTCTGTAAACAAAACCTCCAAACAAAATTGGTTTCAGACCAAAACGTGGCCTTCTATGCAACAGAACAATGACATCAGCAGCAATTAGACCCGAAAATGTAGCTCTTTCTGGCTAAAGTAAATTAAAATCAAGCTGTAGCAGAATCCAAAGACCTTGTCAAAAGGGAGGAGCAATGAAACATCAACTGAGACAGCTCTCAGTCTTATGGAAGGGTGAATATCTGACTAGTCTGCTTCTTTCCAAATAGCAAGTGCCAGTCACAGGCTGATATGACTGGACCGTTGCTGTGGGCAATCCAATTTCTTATCTAGCATCAAAGCTGTCATTTGCCTTTCATTCAATCCAATATTGTCTCCTAAATGAAAGGGTTTCCTCAGTGGGATTTAGACTCACTGAAATGAAATCAAAATGCAGGAAAGAACACAGTCTATATGGGACAAATCTGCTCTGTGCTATGTGTTTATATTGTCTGAAAAAAATATGCAGCACTGAGCGCAAAATCTGAGATTTATTGCTGAAAATGTGTATGTTTTCCACCCCTAAATAAAAGGCAATGCTGCATATTTCTGCTAAACAGTGAAGGCAACTGAACAGAAAATGAGCTAAGATGGGAAGCCAGTTGCTCATACAGAAGCCATCAAGATAACTTTAATTTGGCTGACTGAATACAGAAGCTAATTATTTAAATATGAAACAGTTAAGCAGAAAAGAAGGGAAGGAACACATGTATTCCTTTTGCAGCATTGTTACAGGATGGGTTGCCAACTCTATCTGATGAACTGCGAAGGTATAAAGCGGACTTTGCATATTCAACAATTAAAATAGAAATTCTCTTTACTTAGTGAAACAAGGCTCAATAAGCAGGATCAGTAAGCTGTTGAATACAACAGATGGCTTTAATTAAAAAAAATTAAGATGGCATTTAATCAATATCCCATCCAAGCCCCTTGCAAAAATGAGTTGGTTTATTTTTTCAATAGTCCTGGGAGAAGTACTGTTTTAATAGAAATAACTATCTGTATCAAAGTCATCTTCAAACAAGAGAGTCTCATCTTAAAAGCTACTACCAAGCAAAGTGGGAGGGAGGTCACAAGCAAAGCTATTTGGTGGGGGAGCCTCAGCAGAGGCTCCTTCCAGCTCTTCTCAACAACTCATTTCAGTGAGCTTGTCTTAAGTGCAGTGAGCTAAACCCCTGAAAAGGCAAGGACTCTCAGGAACATGGCATAAAATAGCTCAGTTGAAACCACTCCTTTATTTCCATATAAGAAAATACTCTAAGACACAACAAAAAGTCCTTGAACATCTCTGATGCAGCTCAGAAAAGGTGTCAACCAACGAAATGCAGTTTCTGCAGTTCCTCTGGTCCCAAGCAGTAGAGGAGCTTGAACGTATGTCTGAATACTGCATACCAGGTACCAGCCTGTTCTGAGACTCTTTCAAAAGTCCTTCTTCTTCTTCGGGAAGATGATAAAATATTTTCTTAATGTCTCTGTCTACCTATTAATTATGCAGTCATTATTAATATGTCAGTAGAAACAAGGTCTTTGTATGATGCTCTGAAAATGAACTTATGAGGTCTCCTAATAATTCCAGATTGTGTAGACATTTGGAAAAGTGCAAGCACACCTATTTCAGCTGATCTGAAATGTAATCATATTGTACACAATGAATGTTACAGAGCTGAAAGAATTTAATGGCGATTTTTCTTGTAAATAGACATACTTTTTTCTTCAGAAAAAAAGAATCATTACTATGATTACTAGATAAACACTAAAACAGAAAATGCAACTTTAAAGTTGATTCCTCGTATTATATTTCATGTTCTCCCAGGAAACACCCAACAGTCTCTCTCAGTCATCACAGCAGCATAATCTACAGAAAAAAAAAAATTCTCAGACAGTCCCCCTTCCAATACTCACTTTGTGCAACAGCCTGTGTCATTACTGGATTCTGATAAACTGAAAAACATTGACTTAGTACTTCTATTGCTTTATTAATGTCTTATTTTAATAAAAATACATTTATAATCTGGCAATTTGATGACAGACTGATATGAAAACAATTTTCTCACAAACCATTAGAAGCTTGTTATGATTTAGTAATCTGCTGTAGTATTGTAATAAATCACAGTAAAGCACACAAGAATCGAACTGCAGAGTCCATGTTTCATCCTTCCTCCATGAGCAATGAAAGTATCATAAATATGGGAAAAATTATTCTATAATACAATATGTAAGTGTAAGACTTTATCATTATCTATAGTCTAAGAGAAAGACAATCCTTTGGCATTGTTATTGTAACCCTGTTCTTAGTCCTTAAAAAAAAATCATATGCTTTTGAACTCTCCATTATATATATAAATTCTTTATGTCACAGTGGGTATATCCCCTCGATGGAAGAATTTGCAAAGCCGTATATCAGGTGCCCATATATGACATGGGCATAGTTAGATCTAATTGACTTTTTTTTTGTCCATTGAGCACCTACCACATCATTGTTCCAATTAAGATCTTTTGTGCTGTAGCTTCCCAAATGAAAAAATGGTGGTTCTTCCACTTGATAAAATACTTTAAAATCCACACATAACCTTTATCATCATTGCATGCTATTTAGGAGTCCAATTTCGACAGTATGACTTCCAGAAATGTTATCACCCATTTTAGTTTTGGTCTTTGGTAAGATTATGGCCAGAGCAGACTAATTACATATCAGAAGCTGAAAGGGCTTAATAGAACTAGAAGGATCTCAGCCAGGATGATGATGATGATGATTATTATTATTAGCCAGGTTTATACTGCAAGTGCCATTTTAGCCAGCTGATGTCGCAGAAGAGCTTCTACAAAGGTACTATTGCTAGTATTCTCAAAACTAAACTGAATATATAAAAAGTAAGATAGTGGAAGAGAAATTCCCAAAAGATTGTGCATTATTCACTTGTCTCTTAATGAGTTAGCCTCTTTTAGAGTCTTTTGAGGTGAAGGGATACAAATAATTTAAGATGCAGGTATTATGCAATCAGAAGTAGTAATACTTTCTTTCTAAGTGTTAACAGTAATACTTTGTTAAGATCCATGTCCATGCCTGAAGGAATTAACAAATCAAAAAAGATTGAAGTGATATAGAATCAAATATGTCAAAATATTTTGGAGTACTTTATTTCTAGAAAGAAAGAGGAAATTATTCTGTACTGAAGAAGCTCATAACAATATCAGAAGAGCACACTTCCAAACATTTTAAATAACTACCAAACTTTTTGGGGTAAATGAATAATTACTGATGAACATAACCAATTTATGTTCCTTTTTTTTAATGGAGTTTTGATGAAGTGTCATTCCTTAGAGAAAACAAGATACTAAAAAAAATCTGGAAGTTTTTCTGAGAATGTCTGTCAAGCACTAAATTAAGTTGCTACAATAACGAATTTTATGATACTTATAAAACTAAATCCAAATGGTTTCAATAATACTTAGCTCATCTCTCTGTTTACACATGAACTCCAAAAAGTCTTAGATTTTTGTCAGTCTGCAAGTAAGGCGGTGAAAGTCTTCTGCTAATTTTTTTAACTGCGTGGACATCTTCCGAAATCTTCCAGAAACAAATGCTGCCAAGAATTGTGCATTGAGCTGAATGGTTCAGAACAAAACAAGGAGGGGCACAAGGTAAAACTGCATCAACTCGGCATGCAGCATCAGCAAACCTACTCCAGGTTTACTGAACCATTTCTGTTCAACTCATTCTGCCCTTAGGCTTTGCTTGGGAGTCTTTTTGATTCACTCGTTACATACTGTATAAGCACTGTGACTTTTAATAAAGAGCTCACTTTTTCCTCATCATTGCCATGCCAACTGTCAATACAATCCCAATATATACTGAGAAAATATTTCTAAGACGGGAAGCAAACTGTCAATGGCAGCCTAGAAGAGGTTGAGGAGACCTCATCTGCAGCATGGTGCATAGTTCTCTCACGTATGCCCAAAAACAATGAACTTAAAGTGCTGAATCTCTTTGCTGAGCCCTTCTGCAGAGAAGGAATAGTTAAAAGATCACCAAAAAGGAGAAGGGATCTAAAAGGAAACTAAAAAATGCATGTTCAGCCAGAAAAAAAGGAAAACTATGGTGACACTGAAAAAATATTTTCAGTTAAATAAACATAGTACTGGTCCCTGAATATATCCATAAATATAGATTGGGAATTAGAAGTACTTTCCTAACCATCACAACCTTCCAGCAGGATGAATAAGACAAAATTCCTAAAACACAAAAATTCCTAGGTTGTATAGTCAGATATAGACTGGAGAGAATTATCAAATCATCCTTCACACCACAATCCACCTCATCCTGCAAGTGGGCTCCTGCCACTCCTCGTCACGATACATACTGTTTACATGCACAGGCACACATATGCACACCTAAACCTGACAAGCACCTAGTAGCTCCAGTTCATATCTAAAAAGATATGAAATTAATCTGATTTATGGTTTCATGGCTGACAATAAACTGCTGTCAAGTATTTGTCTCTTTTCTTTTTCAGTGACTGGTAACCATGGCTACACTATGTAATAAAGTTAAGTCATCCACAGTGCTGCCATACAGGGTGTGTTTACTGTAGCTGATTTTGTTATGAAACCCCAAGAAGATAAAACTAGTAATTCAGGGTGAAATGGAAATTAGCTACTAGTTAAATTTCTGCTTGTATTTTAATTAAAAATGCATGCTTTGTTGAATAGTATAATTTCATTTCCTGAATAATTTATGACAGCCAGTCCGTCCCATTGAAATGTTCATATTAATTTTAATGAGCTTGTCAAAGCCATTCTAACCATTTTATGTTTAATAGATTTAGCTGGGGTAATATTTTAACCCCTTCCTTATTTTAACTAATGTAAAAATCTGGTTTATACAAAATAGCTTCCTTTTTTAATTTATAGATTAGCATCTATAGTTCACTGAAATAGGAGTAACACTGTGATTCTCTATACTACATTTTGTATTTCCATATCAATTTTAATTTTTGGGGGAAAGTGTTTCATCTGTATATTTTTGGAGGTAGTATTTGCATTTATGTTACTGTTTTTTCCCCATAGTTTAAAGTCAAGGTAGCTAAATATTTTCATCTTTTCCTTCAATGCCTTCTTCACTGTGTTCATGCTGGGTCTCTTGGAACATCAGTATTTACCTGCAAACATTTTGTTATCTCCACTTACCTGCGTTGGCCCTGCCTGGACCAAACTCTGGTGTAAAAGATGCAAAAACTCTTTAAAAACTCACCATAACAGTTTTGTGTAGAAACGTAAGAAGCAGAAAACAAAAATCCTGTTACTGGTACATCCAAAGGGACAGGAACACACATCCTCTGGCTGAAACATGACCCAGTTTGGCTTAGATGACTCAGTTCTTTTCTGTGAGAATTGATGTATTTCTGTCAACTATTTCTGAACTACAGAAATATTTTAACAACATTTGTATATTCATCAATCTGGTCATGAATGGAAATAATATTCTTCAAAGGCCCATAAACTCACTAGAAGTTTCTATATGGTTTGGCTGAGTTAAATTTCCATATCTACCAAACACCCTAAAAAAAAAAAAAAGGACAAGGATCTAATTTCTACTAATAGTTATTTTATCTATAAGAAATTAATTCAGAATCCTCCGTCAGTACTAGCCTCAGAACTGCAGTCTTAAAATCTGAGACCAAGATTTGTAGACACTATCCACCTCTAATTCTTCCACCACTAGATTTTAAGTTGGTGTTGTTTTTTTTTTTTTAAACTCAGCACTAAATTTATGATTTAAGTCTATGATGATGGTAAACAAGTACGCCTGGCATATGAAGACTCATTCAGCAAATGGACGTTGTGTTACCCAGAAACAGACAGGTGAGCAAGAGCTCTAGCCAAAAATTATATTGTATAGACTATTAGTCTAAAGTTTTTAAAGATTAAAAAAACACCCATAAGAACATTAAATTAAGTACAAGGAACAAGTACACTTTTTGATAAATTAATACTGGAAACTGATTGCATAATTGATTAATGCTATTTCAGTTTTAACAGATTTGGTAACAACTTGGTACAGACTCAAATATCAAAAGTGGAAGAAACCTCTAAATCTTTGTCACATTAGTGGTCCAACGTTGGGCTCAGCAGTGGAATGTGTTCGATAAGGGAAGATTCTTAACAAGAAGAGAATACTTGCTATCACCCATGGTCAGAGGAAATAATCTAGAAATCTCTGTGGTAGAGGGAGAACAGGATGTGGTTATACTACCACAGACCTACAACTCCCCAGTAGCCACAAGGGTGGTTGTTTTCTTGTTACAGTACAAGCCTGAAGTACTTGCTTTTTTTTTTTTTTTTTTAAAATCTACGTAATGGTAGGAATAGCTCTCAGAACCTGCTTCCACTTGTGCTAAAGTTCAGCTGCTCTGACTGTGAAAGAGTGCAGAATCTCTCAGTGACGCCAAATAAAATGCTGATTCTTTGGCAGATAATTTGTAACAGCCTTCTAGACGCTTGAGTCAGGGAGAATAGAGAATACATGGAACAGGCAAAAATGCCTTGAGAACATGCTTTCATAACATGCTTCAAATAGGCACAAGTTGTTATAATTATTTTAAAATACAAAGTATGATAGCATGCAATGGGATGGCAAGCATTTTTTTTTTTCCTTTTTGGCACCGTACTATAGACCATAAACTGCAATAAGGAGTTTAAGAACGTTGTGTCACCACAGTCCTCTAAGTCCACCCCTAGGCTACAGGAGGGTTTCTTAAGTTAAAATTAAGTAAAGAGGAGAAAACAGATGTGCAGTAAGTTACCATAAAGGTCTGTCTGATATGAGAGAAGGTGAATTTATTTTCCACAATAATTTAAAACTTTGAATTAAAAAATAATAATCAATTAAAGCATGCAGTTCTCCCTTTTTCTCTGAAAAAAATAATATATGTCTTACCATGTAATCTCTAAGACAAAAAAGCTCAAGTGAAATATTTCAAATTAGCTTGTAAACCACAGCAGAAGGCTTATTCTGGCAATTTTTACACTTGCAATATTTTTTGTTGTCTGCAAAAGTACAATTCTGACTTTTTTTTGTGCTTATAATTGATGCTGTTGGGCTTCAAAATCTGTTGCAGACTTCCTTCATTTGCTATACTCAAAATTATGTTGGGATTGCAGCCAAGTTAATTTTCTGCAATGGGTGTCTCTTTGTAAGCTACGTTTACAATTTACCCACCAGTGTTTGATGGATCTCAAATACTACAAAACCTCTTTAAGTCTTACTGAGATGGACGGAATCACAGCAACTCTGAAGCTGTTTAAAAAAAAAAAAAGCAGTTCTGTGACTTGCCTTAAAACAGAAGAGAAGAAAACCCACTTTCATCTTAGAAAATTGAGATTTAGACATTCTGGAATTTTATTTTCCAATGCACTGAAGACACTTGAGACCAAGTGTTCATTTCTGGTCACTCTTTGTCCATCCAAGCCTCATATCCACAGCAGAGTGGTAATACTGTGGAGCACAATCTCAGTCTGTAATAATAACTGGGACCCTGGGCAAAATCCATGTGCCTGTGCAAGTTGGAATCATACTTGTTTGCACTCCCATGGTATTGCTTAGATGCTTGAAAAATTTAGTGTCTGCAAGAACTAAACCATCTTTTTTATTTCTTTTTGCACTCATGCCACTAGTGATAGTAAGAAGGAAGCATTTTAGGACAGATCTTTTTTTTAAGGGGAAGATGGAGAAAAAATGAAAAACCCCAAACTGTAATTGCCACAGTAAGACTCTGCCAGAGACAACAGTGAAGATCTACAGGACTAAGATGCCAACATGAATAAGAACATCACCCAAGGTGACATCAGGGTAAAATAAAATTGCCTAGATCATGACTAGGCCATGCTTCAGAGCATAAACCATATCACTAACAGCTTTGCATTATGAAAATATGACATCACAGCATGCCATAGCAATTCTTTCCTGGAGCAACAGATTACGGTCACTATCATAGAATCCTAGAATGGTTTATCATAGAATCATAGAATGGTTTGGGTTGGAAGGGATCACAAGGATCATCTAGTTCCAATCCCCCTGCCATGGACAGGGAGACCTTCCACTAGGCCAGGTTGCCCAAAGCCCCATCCAACCTGGCTTTGAACTCTTTCAGGGATGGGGCCTCCACAGCTTCTCTGGGCAACCTGCTCCAGTGCCTCACCACCCTTACAGGGAAGAATTTCTTCCTAAAGTCCAATCTAAATTTCCTGTCCTTCAATTTAAACCCATTACCCCTTGTCATGTCACTACACTCCCTAAGAAACAGCCCCTCTTCAGCTTTCCTGTAGGTCCCCTTTAGGTATTGGAAGGCCACGATTAGGTCTCCC
>VWZZ01006232.1:97516-146919 GCA_013399095.1 Psophia crepitans | reverse complement strand
AGAAAGCCACCAAATTTATCAGGCATGATTTGCCCCTTGTGAATCTGTGTTGACTGTCATCAGTCACCTCCTTACTTTCCATGTGCCTGAGCAGTTTCCAGAAGGATCTGCTCCATGATCTTGTCTGGCACAGAGGTGAGGCTGACCGGCGTATAGTTCCCCAAGTCTTCCTTCTTTCCCTTCTTGAAAATGAGGGTTATGTTTCCCCTTTTCCAGTTGGTGGGAACTTCACTGGACTGCCACAACTTCTCAAATATGACGGATAATAGTTTGGATACTTATCTGCCAGTTCCCTCAGGACCCGTGGATGCAGCTCATCAGGTCCCATGGACTTGTGCACCTTCAGGTTCCTTAGGCATTCTCGAACCTGATATTCTACAGTGGGTGGTTCTTCATTCTCCCAGTCCCTGCCTTTGGCTTCTGAGACTTGTGTGGTGTGGCTAGAGCACTTGCGAGTGAAGACCGAGGCAAAGAAGTCATTGAGTACCTCAGTCTTCTCCATATCCTAGGTGACCAGGTCACCTGTTCGATTTTGAAGGGGACCCACATTTTCCCTCATCTTCCTTTTGTCACTAATATATTTATAGAAACTTTTCTTGTTGTTTTTAACATCCCTGGCCAGGTTTAATTCTAGCAGGGCTTTGGCTTTTCTAACCTGGTCCCTGGCTTCCTGTACAGTTTCCCTGTATTCCTCCCAGAAATTAGACCAGAGGGACATTCGTCCTATGTTGTGTGTCTGACATTCCTGAGTTTCAGAAAAAACTTAGTGAACCTGTAGGTTCAAACACTCTAAACCCAAAGCTGAACTACATTATGTTTTGTACATTCTCTCACATAGCCAGGCAAATACTATTATTCAATTCAACATTTCCATCAGGGAAGTGGGATACAACTCATGGAATAAACTGATGCATAGTATCTGCCATGACATCAGGTCTGTCCTTTAGCATCGGGTCTGTAACATCTGCACTTAACAATATTTTTCTTTGCTGAACATTTTGCCCACTTCACAGAACAAATACATAAACAGCAGTATGGTTTTGCACATCAGGATCGCTTAATACTGGATATGCATTAAAACATCAGAGTAAAGGCTGACAGTAAAACCTTAACTTTGCCGTATACCATACAAAAAGTAACTGTCACTAAAAAAGTGGAGCAAGGAGCATCCGCTGTAGAGTGTTAATGTAAAGGCAGCCACTGCGTTAATGTTTAGGAGGGCTCAAAAAAAGTGAAAGAGAGTCCCCAGGAGAAAAGGAACTGCTTAAGGGATAATAATTGACTTGGAAAAAATCCCTAAGGCAAGAAGGAAACTAGAGTATCATAAATACAAATTAAGATGATGAAGCAAATGGAATATGACAGGGAGCAAGAGAAGAAAACAATCAAGGATCAAATTCTATTAAACACTTTAATGTTATAAAATACGTCATAAAGAATACTCTCTAAAAAAAGTACATGACACCAAGACAGGAAAGCTTATAAGCACAGTATCAGAATAAATGATGACCGTAGAAATGGTATGATAGAATTCAGTGCAAGAGTATTACATTGGGGGAAAAGAAATAAAATGCAAAACTTTAAGAATGGGGGGATTAGACATAAGAATTTAAAATATTTTTTTATTATTATTTTAATTTTTGAATGTTGAACAGAAATCATTTAAATTTCAAGTCCTATCTGGGGCAAGCAATTCTATGGCATTTTTATTCTGAACTACTTAAAAAAAAAAAAAGTCTTCTCTTTGAAGAGAAACGAACAAAGCAGCTAATGTTTCCTTGTTCATGCAGAAAAGAATTTGCTTTATGGAAAAAGTCTAATTCTGCCTTTTTCTGCTGGTAACAACCACTTCAGCCTTATTTTGCATCTCCAAATTCTCTTGTTCAAGCCAGTCTCAAAAACTAGCTGAAAGCTTCATTTAAACATATATGTTTACATGTTGGACAATCATAAGCAGGTCAGCATATAACACTCTGAGATTATGAATGTTGTGTATCTGAAACAAATTCTTTCTTCCTGGAATTTTCTCTTTGAAAACACAGTATCTTTACTGAAAATTGTAGTGAAAAAGGCTTCTCCAGATGGCAGTCCCATCCATGCACACTACCTCTTCCTGCAGTGTTGCTCTTAACTTCTTACCAATGCTATTTAAGGGTAAAAGTAAAGCTTGTGTCTGGAGAACTGATTGCCCACTACTCTGCAGTATAAGCACAGAATGGTTCCATTGTGAACACTCGTAATCTCGCAGCAACTGGTAAATGTCCCAATTACCCTTGATGCCAGGATTGGCATTGGAAAATACTCACTGAGCAGCTCAACCTTCTGCTACTTCTTAAGAGTAAGTGGTACACCCTAGAAGCCCTACTTCTACACACGGGAAAGTTTAACATCATCGTTGCAATACAGATATTTTTCCATGGCAGGATGCTGTCACTTGGCCAGTACAACCCACTTTATACTCTGGTTGAATTTAATAAGATGCATGAACCACTGTGACTCAGCAGCACTTGCCTTGCATCCTTTACACTTGGTAAGGGATTGAAGCCTCCCTGTACACCAAATTCTGCCATCCTACTAAAGGGATGTTCAAGGTACATGAAAAGGATGATTCAAGATGATTCATGACTTATTCAATAACATACAGTTCAACTTGAACTGAAGTATTGGATTTTAGCAGCCATTGCAAAATTTCATTCTTACTACCAGTCATTTTCCCTTTAGAAGTTTTGCAGGCAAAACATGTAAAAAATAAAGTGTTAATCACTACATAGCTCTTTTTCTATACAAAATATTCTAGCAGGCATAGGCTATTTTATTTTCCCATTTGGAAGCATCCTAGACAGGTGCTACTCTGGATTCAGAATTTGGAAATCATCTTCCTATCATCTTCTGAAAAGACTTACATGAAAAACAGAAAATTTCCAAATAACATTTGAGACAATAGAAAACCACTCTCTTATCAGAGCTATATATAGGACTTGTTATCTAGACCATGTCCCTAACTGATATCACTGTGCTCCACTAGTAGCTATAGTAGCTAAGGATCTAACTCACAGCTCTTTTTCTTTGTAAAATACTCTACATTTTGCTTCCTACATATAATTTTGGCTGTTTTGCATCTACAACCAGACAGGAGTTCTGCCTTTGCATGTGAGAAACAGCTATCAACTTAATTTGCTATGCCACCAAAACACTAAAGATCAAGGAAGATTAAACATTAAAACATGAACATATGTCATTCTCAGTTCAAAATCATTAAGCATCATTATCTTAGAGCACTCACGTATTTGTAACCTTCACCCCAAGCTCCTGTTCACACATATCTCTCAAATATTTCACTTAAATACAGAATGCTAAAAAATTTTCTTTGTGAATAAAAAGTTTACATAAAATATTACATTTACATCTTCCAGATAAAATCTGGCAAATCGTTTCGCAGATAGCAGTACTAAAAAAAACCAACCCAAACAAACCCCACTTATTTGCTTCATTTGCAAAAATCATTATCATTAAAAGAGTAGCAGCTTGGCCAGTGATAAAGACACGACAGAAGTATGGATGTCCTTCATTCTTCTAATCACATACTTAAGACTTGTCTCAGAAAAAAAGACTGGTTTTCAAGAGAATCTTCCAAAGGAAAGAAACTACTTAGAAAAGGATATTAAATATTCATTGATCTTTAAACAAACAAAATTTAAACTACATTGTTCAGAAAAAAAAACAAGTATTCTAGAAACAGCAGCAAAGTTCCTGATAAGCTGATATACATTCAAGTAAACTTAGATATTCTTCTCAAAAAGTCAGATGACATCAATGTATAGGCTCAATGTTAAGAGGTTTACATTTATTTTAGCCTTTCAGATATTATAAATCATGTGTAAAATCCAATATCACTTAAGGAAGGAGATGTATTAGATTAAATCTTCTAAGTAGAGCCTCTGAACTTTGCAAAGACTTTCATTTATCCTATACCTGCTGGTTTTCCACTGTGCTCAAAGGCTTCTTACTATTAAAAATTCTATTGCTTCATTAAAATTAATGAAGGAATGTGATAAACAAAGCAAATTTGATTATATTGTATCATTAAAATAAAATCATAGCAAAACAAAATCAAAAGCAGAAGTATAAATTCACTTGAATATGAGTTCTGCAGTCATCTGAGCACCTAGGCTATTGCAAACTACTTTACCTACTGGAAACAAAACAATACAATTGTTGGATCACAACATGGAGGATTAAAAATGTCCAGTTGACTTTCTTCTTTAATATATGAATTTGTTTTACATTGTGTTATTTACACAGGTGTGCCTTTGGTATTTTGAATGCCAGAAATGGATGTCTGCTTACAAAAAAGATCGAGAAAAATATTTTCATGTCTACTGTAGGTGTGAAAATATAGGTAATTTTTGATTTTAAATGTATAGCTGATCCAACTATATTCACTGAACTATATCTTGCAGGAAAAACATACTAGAACCTGACACTTTTTAGACAAATAAAATTCTCAGAGTACGTTCTGGCTACTGAATGCATGAAGATATTAAACTATGTATGAAGTACAATAGTGAAAGTATAATAAACCTAAAATTCTTAGAAAAAAAGACAAAAGGAGATGATAGATAACCAAGATTCCCTCCTGTCCTTACTCCCTGCTTTAAGGCCAGTTGCTTTTTCCAGGAGGTACATCCAAAAACCATTCACAAAGGGTCACTTTGATTTGTAGTCCTTGCAGTAAGTGGGGCTCTCTTGCTCCTTATGTAATATGTGCTTGCATAAAGGCTACATAAAATCTAGTCAGACTCTTTCAATTTATAACTTCCAATACATCAACCTAAGAATCCACTGGCATAAAGAATAAGGCCTTGAATTTTCCTTTGTTAGGAAAAAAAAAAAGTTTAATATACTGAAATCTTGTGGAAAGTTTTTTTAATATGAAAAGTCCCAAGTTTCTAGGGAAGTGACAACTCAGACTAAAATAATTCTGAACCTTCTGGTCAAATCTTTCACCAAATAAAAAAATGGGACAGGGTATTATTCAGTTCATTACTACGTTCACACTATCATAACATTTCAGTGAAGAGGATAAACTGGTATTTGAGCATCTATGTGGAATCTTTAGAGGGGGAAAAATACCCACCTTGCGTTTTCATGGGGAAGATAATCCAAGTGCCATCAGTGAAAGGTCTCATGCTGCCAGTATTAAGAGATTGTTGTAATTATGTAAAGCCTGATATGGGATTCAAGTAATAAGCAACTAAAGGAGGATAATATAATTACTGCTAATCAACACGGGTACATGGAAAATAGATCTTGTCAAATTAAGTTGGTAACATTTTTATGAAATTATAAATTCAGTTGATAAAAATCATCAAGGCACATAGTAATGGGATTAAAACATGAGTAACAAATAGATCTCAACATGCAGTGTAAATAGGCAATATCACCAAGTGTCTATTTTTCTTTCATCACACTTTTCCAGGACTGATCTTACATTTATTTATATTTTTGCAGAGCTCAGGACAAAAAATAATTCTGTCAATGCTGATAATTTTAATTGTTGACTCAATGAGTGATCAAGGGAGGCATGTTCAGTCAATGAAGGAAAAATTAAATATGGTATTACATGCATTCAGGAGCAGAGGATTGAGGCCATTCTTATAGTACGAAAGAAATTCTAAGATGGTCCAGGCAGGACTCAGATAAAGGAGACACAACTCAGTCTCTTCTCCTCTGCTATCAGCCTGAATATCTAAATATTTCTCCAGAACTCTCTAAGAAAGTGCACAAGAACCCTTCACAGAAACACACCTGGAACCTAAGTCTCAATGATAATAATAGAAGTGGTGCAACGGTGAGTGTCCAGGAAAAGAGGTGACCCATCGGTGTTGTGAGGCAGTTCTGTGCGGCTGAGAAGCTGGAAACATGCAATTGTAATGTACCCATGTCTAGTGGGAGAAGGTGCTACAGTACTAAGCTGAGATCAAAGCCCTTCATTCTGAGTAAACGACAGTTATAAAGATGACAGATGAAAGAAGATCTAAAAGAATTATTCAAAGCAGTAGAAGACATAAGATGTGTTATAGAAAAAAAAAAGGAAAAAAAGAAAATAAAACAGAAAAAAAACACAAACCAAAAAACCAAACCAACAACTCAGTAAGCTCTTTGTCTTAAAGGATGGAGATGAGATGAGCAACTAGAAGAGTGCTTATACAGCTCTTCAGTTTAATTCACTACAGATGATCACAGGGAAATTCAGAGAAAAAAACCTAACGTCTTTGCAAGTGAGGATGATTAACCACTGGAACCACTACTGGGAACATCATGGTTGGTTCTGAATGTTGCATGTACACAGAAAACTCTGATTTAGCTCCAACTATTGTACTTGAAGGAGTATGTTCTGGAATCTGAATTCCAACATTACATAGAAAGTCATGAAGCTACAGTCTCCTGGCTAGAAGTCTTTCATAGCCAAAAGAGCCTTTTTGTCAGCCAAAGAAATATCTTACTCTATATGCATTTTTTAGGTATATTTGTCATATTCCAAATCCAAAAATATCTTATCCTCTCCATTCTATCACAGCTCATTCATGTGAGGGATCCTATCTGAAATTGTCAGAACCAATTTTAACCTTCAAGCATGAGAATTAACAGAATAATATTTATGTCCACAAAAATATTTTCTCAACTGTTTCATCACAAGTCACCACAACACAATCTAAATGTTTTGTGTTGGACTACATAAAATGTGTTTGCTTCAGCATATAATCTGGATTTAGCATGATTCCAGACTTTCCAAGTTCTTTCAGAATAGTCAGCTATAAAATAGATTTTTTTGTCTTATTTTTCTGTGTAAATTGTAGAGCTACTTGTCACAGAAACTTACAGATTTATAAAGTATTACCAAGTTACAAAGTAATCCCAGATCCTAGGAGGCAAATGTCTCACTATTGATTAAAAACTGAGATCAAAAATGGCTTTTCCAATATTTCATTTTTAGTTTTATATAGTTATCTTCCATTGACTTTAAAAGGGAGTAAAACTTCCTGAAGGAAATAAGACTAGAAGGGACCTTCTGAAAGTGTGACGTACATGCTGTTGCCTGCAAGTAGTCCTAAAGAGCTGAAACATCTCAGTAGAAAAGAGATAATTTGCAATTCCACACCCACATCTGTATTTTTGAGAAATAGGAGACAGAAACATATGGTAGAAATTCACTTCTTCAAGGAAGGGAATATTAATTTTCTTTTGTACAAGAGACAACTTTAAAATTCTCAGTGAAACTACTGTTTCCTTTTATAAAATGAAACAATAGTTTCATAGATAATTTTCTCTGTATGATTGGATTCTACTTGCCCTTCCTGTTTTGCCACAGCTAAGTCCCTAGAACAGAGCAGAACTAACAGTTTATTTTTCTCTGTAATGGCACTTCCCAGACATTCCTCCTCCAGTGGGACGTGTCCTTGAGGATGTCCACAAGCTGTACCCACAAATACCATCTGGATCTATTTTTAAGGGGAAGCAGGCAAATACACTCTTTCATATAAACAGTTGGGCTTCCCTTAAATCATTAGAATTATTGTCTGTGAATTAGGAAATACGATCACAGTACAAGGCAATGTGTGGAGTGCAAGGCGACAACATAGAAGGGTGGACGTACTAGCATAGGATTTATGAAATTTTCCAGCCATATGAATACTACGGAATCAACTTCATCAAGAGCATGGAAACATGCTAGGAAGTGCATCTGTCACCAGGCAGAGGTTGAGCCATGAGATGATAAAATTGAAGTTGTATAGCTTCCACAACTTTGGGAGAGATTCAGCAATATGTCCTATCGATAACTTCTCAGCAGTGAGTTAATCTGTTATTATTATTGACACTGATATAATAGAAATAGCTAGAAGGAACTGAAGCAAAAATCTTACTTTGAAGTGTGCTTGGAAAGCACAGCTTGCTCAGCACAAGATACCACAGTGTGATTTCAGCACTGTGAAGAAAAATAAGAACTGCAAAGAGCTCAGTCACTGAGACTGAGTTTCCACGGTATTAAAGGTTTTTCTAGAAAACTAAAAACACCCTTGTCACCCTACACTTTCCTGCAAAGATGCCTACACACACAGAGAAGCACTGACAAGGTCTGTCCCACTGTCCCCTCCGAAGGAGCAGGGCCAGGGCAGACAACCCACAGCCCTTGTCATTAGGGATGCTTGTGGTGACAGAGCAAGGCCAAGCTCTGGATGGGACACCAAGCCAGTGGGTCAGGATCTGGACCAACAGGGCACAGGCACAAGGTAGCTGAAGCATAGCTCAGGCATGGATCAACCACGAGACCCTCAGCAGCCCCAAGCAAAGGAGGAGGGAGCCCCAGTGCAGAGCAAGCCTCCAAGCATGCATCTGCTTGCTGTTCCTTTCCAGACCCTCAGCTGTGCTATTTCTAAGTTGGCCCTGAGCTCAGGCAGCCAAACCCCCAGGAAGGTCAGGGGAAAATCATTCAGGACCCTGACACTGATCTCCAAAAGTGACTCATAACTCAGAACAAATGTTGCCTTAGGCTTTACAAAGGAGCGAGCAGCTCTACTGCCGTGTTACAAAATCTTTACCTTAGGCAGCTTGCCCAAGTAAGGATTGTGTGGGAATTGCAGCATGCAACCCATCTCCTGTAAAGGATTTTCATTAGATTTCTTAACTCCTACCTTTTTATCTTGTTTTCTGGGCAAAAGCATTTTCCTGAGGTGATGAGACTAATAACAGCAATGAGATGTTGAAAGTTTAGGGCCACACACAAGAGGCTGAGTTCATCTATCAGCTGTCATTTCCTTGTCATCAAAGGTCGTAGTTTAGAAAGTGTTTCCATTAGCAGATGGGATCTGAATACTAGATGCAAGATTGAATAGTTACAGTTAGGACACACAACTATTTGTCATTAAGATTCTCTTGGGTCTTTTCATTGTAAGAGCTCAGCTTCTCAGTTGCCAAGTTTCAAATATCAGCAAGCTGATATTTTACTTGTTAGATTTCTGCCACTGACAAGAACTATTTGAAGGTGTGCTATGTTGTCTGGCTGTTATTTGAGAGGTTTTTTGCTATTTCAGAAAAAAATAATTTTGAAGAATATAGAGAACAAAACAAATTCAGATGAACCTTTCTTTGAAGTCTGGAATCACTATGCTTTGAAGGAGGGAACTCAAATTTTTGGAGTTCTGCCTTGGACATAAAAAAGTAAATTTCTGTTCCAACAAAAATGGTAACGTGGCATGAAATTCCATGTGGTATAAGATTTGTGAGAAATGAACTCACAAAGGGAAAAGCATGTGGTTAACTTGCAGCTGAAATCGGTATTTAAAGCTATGTGGAGCCCAAGAGCAGACCCAAATCACCCAGTTTAGCTGAATGTGCTTAGCTGGTTCTTAGCTGATATAGTAATATTACACTAAAACTTAAGGAGGGGAATTGAACATCAACACAGTGAAACAGATCATCAAAGTTGTTTGAGAGAAGAAATAGACTGGAGCTTTTCTGGTAATGAAGTACTTTTTTTTTTGTTGCAGTATTAGGTACAAGGGATCTCCTATGAGGTAGGACTTTTCTGGAAAAGAACAACAGATCCATTGGTTAAAATGTTTTACTGGTAGTTTTGCAATCTGCTTGTATCTGAGAGTGGTTTTCATATGATACTAGGCAGTTTATGTAGACTAGACTGTTCTAGGTTATGTCCATCCTATGTCACCTGAATAAAACCATAGTTGTTTGCAGGATTGCTTAAAAGCCAGAAATTCACCTGAAACAAGAGATTTCAATTTCAAACTTACAGAATACACACACTCTGAAAAAAAAATTACATCCTAGACATCTCAAGTTACATATTCCTTCACCAAGCAGGTTTGACAGAAATGCCTTTGTGTCTTTGATCCACTGCCATAAAATACCTTCTTCCTTTACCGTTGTATGTGATCATTCAATAAATACACGTTCTTTAGTGAAGTCGTTCACACAAAAGGAAGCTAATAATAGCCGCGTTAGAGGCAGATGTTGAATAATGTAAGACAAATAAAGCATGGGATCCTGGGCTGTAGAATGAATAAGCTGAACTATAGAATAGCTGCTTGTTAAGAAACAACTGAACTTTGAACGAGTACATTGCAAAAATAGCAAGTATTATTTTAAAACAATATTGTAATTCACACTTCCAGTTGGCTTGTGCTAAGGTCTTAACGCTGGAACTTGCCAATTTTGGCAGGGTTTTACTTTGCAACCTCCTCTTCCAACATTTTGTTTAATGCAAATGCTATTTGAAGAAGATGCAGCACACTTAGAGCTTTATTCTAGCAGTTGTGATTATTTTAATTAAGTTAATACACTGGGGGAGGAGGAGATGAAGCAATCAGTGGATTTTGATCCCATTTCTGTTTGTTTTGACAGACAGCTCAGCTGTTGACAGCTCTCAACTTGGGCTCAAATAGTCCAACATTACTTAAGGCAGGAGGTCTCACTTTGGGCCAGATTAATAACAAACAGCATATGCTCAAATACAATAATTAGGAAATTACAAGGAAGTAAAAGATTAAGACACAGAGAAGGTACTACCAAGTGCCAAAAAAATTCCTTCTCTATTTAGCTGGATATTACCAGCAATTTATAGCTGCATTTTGAGTTTCACAGTACTCTTTCATCCTCCCCACCCCACTTTACAGGGATTACACTTAAACCACCGATGTATGCATGTTTGCCACTTTTTTTTTTTAAAAATATTTTTATGATACTCTTGTCTAAAAATCAGATTTGAAAAAAAAAAAAGACTTGTTTAAAAATGCTCTGAACAGCACCTAGGGGAAGAATTTTTACAGCCATGTGCACACTGTTTTATATAGAAGCCAAAACCTCCAAGAGTAGAAGCACAAAGAAATACCAAGTGCCTTGCAACAGAAGAACTTAAATACATTTAATCCAAACTTGCCAATGTTCTTTTCTCTCATGTGACTAACCATGTCCCTTTGAAGTGGCTGGAAATCATGCAGAAGATGAGTCCCAGACTGGTAGAATAGAATAGAATCATTAAGGTTGGAAGTGACCTCAAGGATCATCTAGTCCAACCATCCCCCCACCACCTATTACCCACTAAACCACGTCCCTAAGTACCACATCTAACCTTTCCTTAAACTCCCTCAGGGATGGTGACTCCACCACCTCCCTGGGCAACCTACTGGTATCTTGACCTTCAAACCTACACATATACCAGCTGCCTGAACCACATACATAGATGGAAAATATTTCCCAGGAGCAAGTACAAATGTGATATTTGAAGACTATTTCTAACTCTAATCTTGGAGCAGAACAGCATATAACAGCACACCTCTAAGGCTCTAAACAAGCATCTGCTACGCTTTATGAACAGACAGTACACAGGTGCTGGAAGTCATCAGGGAGGCATGATTCATAGCTGATAAACTACAACAGAAATCAGCCCATAGGGAAAAATAGAAAAGTGCTTTTTCCAGAGAAATCTCTTAGAAACTACAGTGAAAAGGGTTTCTCTTCTGCACTCCAAAAAGCACTGATACCTAACTCAAGATTATTGGTTTCTTTAGAATGGAATATCTAGTCACTTCTATTCAAGAAAAGAAAATGTAGATTTACCAATTGTTAAGGATTGCCAAAGCCACATCTGTTACCTGGACTAGAAAATAACCAAAAGATACTCAATTCAGTTGTCCAATAAACCTGTTAGTCTAACACAAAACATAGCTAGATTGCCATAATTGATATCTGAAAAGTAGTACAGATCTATTACTCACAGAATTCTTGAGGTTTACGCATTTTGGGTATTTT
Source organism: Psophia crepitans (assembly GCA_013399095.1). Taxonomy (NCBI): domain Eukaryota; kingdom Metazoa; phylum Chordata; class Aves; order Gruiformes; family Psophiidae; genus Psophia; species Psophia crepitans. The sequence goes on along the minus strand of VWZZ01006232.1, from coordinate 135,093 downwards.
GTTGTTTTTCAACAGTTAAACTCCAAACACCATCTCTCTTTCTTCTACCCAACAACAACCACACTCACTTTTTAAAGAGGACATGACTTCTCCAGTCTTTGATACATTACCCAACCTGCATGGATATCCTCTAACTACATTCAAAGTACTTAATCCATTCTTTAAGCATCCTGCAGTAAATTTCTTCAGGTCTAGACTACTTAGAACTGTCTGCCTTTAATTAGATTTTTTCCTGGCACTGCTAAATACTTCACCTGTTTGAAATATCTGAGCCTTCTTTTTTGCAGCTGCATCCTAGCAGTAGTCACTCCATGACTAATTAGTGCACAGAGATGCTTCCAGCTGCTGTGCTTAACAGGAAGATTTCGATGACAAGGCTGCTCCTCACTGATCTGCCAGTACACCGCCCTGTACTTTGAAAAATCTATGCTCATTTCCTCAGTTGTATTATTTCTGTCATCTCCAGTTCGTCTTGACAGTGCTGTTTTATTAGTGGTGTTTGTCATTAGTCCACTTCTAATTTTTCTGTTCTGTTCTGGAGCCATCAGTAGAAATATTAAGTAAGATCATTATTCAGAATGGATATGAGTGACTGCTCTTGTGATGGTGACAGAACAGTTTAAGGGTGCCTGCGTTCTCAGGAATTTACTTTTGTTTGATTTGTGCGCAAGTGCATGTGCGAGGCTTTGCTATTGTCCACGGCACAACCAGTCTGTTCAGTTTCCTGCCTGTCAGCTGCACAGTTGGCCAGGGTTGATGTGAGAGAGTCACTGAATCAGACATTCAAATGATTAAACTCAATACCAAATCTGCCTTAAGACCTGCCTCATGACAGTGCTGTATCACTATTTACTTACTGACCTTCAAAGAGGTCAAGATCTGATGCTATTTTGCTCCTCTGCTCCCATGGCAGCAGCCATTAGGAGTTCTTGTAAATTATGCCATTTCCTCAGTTTCTTTGTTGTATCGGAACAGAGAAGTCTTTCTGAAATGGACTGGGAGCTCATAGAAGCAAAGGTCAGTAGCAGGTGCACAGACTATTCCTTTTGTGGATGTGCTGGCTCTCCTATAAATGTGTAGCTGGATTTTTTTTCTTTGAAAAGTAGACTCAAGGCTCTAAGTCTGTTTACTGGGGAAAGAGAATAGGGTTAACAGCTTTGAACCCTACCCCCTATCCTGGATTTTATGACTTCACAATGAAATTGATGCTCCACTACCCCTAGCTGTTGGGTAGTTAACTTGACAACTTGGCAAGTGCCAGATTCTGCACCTGGGAAGGGGCAACCCTGGCTGTGCATACAGACTGGGCGATGAGACGCTGACGACCAGCCATGATGAAAAGGGCTTGGGGGTCATGGTCGACAGCAAGTTGAACATGAGCCAACAGTGTGCCCAGGCTGCCAGGAATGCCAGCCATACCCTGGGGTGCATCAAGCACGGCATTGCCAGCCGCTCTAGAGATGTGATTGTCTCACTCTATACTGTGCTGGTGTGGCCTCACCTCGAGTACTGGGTGCAGTTTTGGACACCACAGTACAAAAAGGACACAAAACTGTTGGAAAGTGCCCAAAGGAGGGCAACCAAGATGGTGAAGGGTCTAGAGGGGAAGACATATGAGGAGAGGCTGAAGTCCCTTGGCTTGTTCAGCCTGGAGAAGAGGAGACTGAGGGCAGACCTCACTACGGTCTACAGCTTCCTGACGAGAGTGAGCAAAAGGGTGAGCACTGATCTCCTTCCTCTGGTGACCAGCGATAAAACCCAAGGGAATGGCATGAAACTGTGACAGGGGAGGTTTAGGCTGGAGATCAGGAAAACCTTCTTCTCCTGAGAGGGTGGTCTGGCACTGGAACAGGCTCTTCAGGGAAATGGTCACCACACTGAGCTTGACTGAGTTCAAGAAGCATCTGGGCAACACTCTCAGTCATCTGCTCTGATTGGGCTGGTCCTGTGTGGAGCCAGGAGTTGGACTCGATGATCCTTATGGGTCCCTTCCAACTCAGAATATTCTATGATTCTGGGATTCTATACCTGGTTTTGCCCAACACAACATCTACCAATTTTGATACTCCTCGGGTAGCAAGAATAGGACTCTGGCACTGTGTGTGAACAGCTTATATTTATTTTAATATAAAGTAGAAAAGCCTTTTTAACTTTATTTTAGTATCTTGGCAAGATGTAATTCTTGAATCTTGGCAATTCTCATATTACCCTTACATATGACCTCTGAGAGTATTTTTTTTCTCTGGTCATATGATTTTTCTGTTCCACATAGGTTATCGGCTTGTTTGGCACTTCACAGAAGGTAAACCATCACGCTAGACCCCAATTATATGAGTTCTCTCCACACCACTTGTGCTTGAGATGCTGACTCCTCATAGTTTTATCAATTTTTATAGTCTTGTACAGCTTCTTTAACTAGTTGCTTCTATTAATTAGTTCCCTTGATCAATGAAATATTGCCTTTTGAAAATGAGAACCTCATGGAATGGGTATACAAATAATTATAAATTATGCACTGAAATCCAGCATGTCTGGTGCTCCACGTTAACCACCTGTACAGTCCCTCGTACCTGCCTAACGCCTCACTGAAAGAAGAGTAAACTGATCTGAGTTTGCAGTGTGACCATACGTACAATTGACTGCTTTGAAAATTTTCATATCATTCCACCATAATGTGTATATGTCACAGATTTAAAGGTCTTCTTCCATTTACTGTTCTGCTGAAATTAATTTGTATCAACTCAATCATATTCATATCATCCTGTGATGTTGTTCACTCATTGGATTGTGATATTTAATGTTGAATTTTGCTAGAACAGCCATCAATATCTACACCTACTAGAGCATTACTTATTCTAATCTCTATGCAATGCTGCAACATAAAAAATTTTGACAATATTCCTCAAATAGAACCACAGAATCATTTGTTATAACCATATGTGGCACTGGAATACCACAAGAGATCCTTAGGTTTAAGTAAAATTTTTATTGATCCTTTCCTAAAATTATATTAACCTTGAAAGATATTTATTCCTTTCCATCTTATTTTTTCAATAGGATGTTACAATGCTCTTAACCTCACCTTTTTCATCTTTCCTTGCAGTGGAACACAGCCTTTAAAAGTAAAACGATGATTATCGTTTTGTCACATTTTAGTTACTCCTTTAATAAATTGCTTGATGTCATCTGATATTTCAAATTCTTCCATGTTCTTTCCAGGGTGAACCTTTTCATTAGGATGGAATCCATTTAACTACTGTTTTCACCAATATGAATACCTTTCTGGCTGATAGCTGGCCACCTACTCAGGGAAATTCATCACCCACTTGTTAAATATTTTTACCAACTTTTCTCTGACCCTAGCCCTCAACTTCTTTAATTTCTGAGCCTAATGAGGGGAAGGCAGCTGGAAATTGCTTCTTAGGTCATGCCTCTTGTAACTTATGCAGTGCAGTGAACATATATTTAATGGTAAATATGATCTCAACATATCATTTAAGTACACTGCTAAGACTGAGGGGAATAAGAAAAACTTTACTCGTAATTTACATGATTACTCCTGGCCACTCATACCAGGATTAGAGACCTCATTAATTCAGGCTCAGCACTGTGCAGCTGATCCTGCTGCAAGGAGAGCAGCTTTAAACACGCAATAGCTTGGCTACCCCTTTCCCCAAGATCATTTAAGACCACTGAACTGTTCTTTTAGGCTGCGCATAGACAAAAAAGGAAGGTGGCAGGCACATAGAAATGACTGTACAGCCTTTGGGCATGCTGCAAGATGTAGTTACATGATCTGTGCTCTGTATTGCCTTTGAGGGGCGTATTTGTGCACATGGCCTCCATATAGAGAAGATGCAGTTAGTCTGATTCTCAGGTTTTCTGTGCTTTCTGTGTTCATCTAAATCAGGAGCAAATGTAACATTCAGCTGAACCTGAGGAGCAGCGTTTAAGATGTAAAATGATTGCAAAAGCCACAGAGAAAGGTGAAAAAAGAAAAGGTCAAAGTAAAGATTGCTTTTTCATACTTCTTTTTTAAATTAAGACACTTTGAATCAAAAAGAGTATTAACGTGATGTATAATAGATATCTTTCAGACATAAATATTACTGGCCAAATCTGTGATTCAATTCTAGCTTTTTCCTGTTTGTATGTATAGAACAGGCAGTTTAAAACACCCTTTCAATGGCTAGTGAATACTGGAGCAATATTCTTTACAACCACACGGTGTCACCTTCATAACTCTTGAATGAACAACAGATTGAACAGCAAGTTTAAAAGAAAACTATTAGATAGTATCATTCCTTACTTTTTCCTGAACTTTCTATGTCAATTTCTCTAGTTAATTAATTTAATTCAGTATGGAAATTGAATTAACTACATATTAGATCTAAGCAGACATCTCATAAAGAATAATCTATTTAGTTTAGCTGCTGTTTCTGCTTTTGAAATTCTATTAGCAAACTACTGTTTTCTTCAATTTGCTAAAATTTAAATTTGTACAATAGGGTCATATAGAAATTTGGAATTATTACAATTACTCAAAATTTATATACTGTTCACTGAATATTGGGTAGGTAATATTGCTATTATTTTTGCTCTTTGGCTGAGCACCTGTGCATTTATAGAAATATAACCCAGAATATTTTTAGACATAGCTTTGAATACTGGTGTTTTTGTAAATTAAAATTTCAGCAATAATCTTTTTTTTCAATACACTGACTATACAAATTCACAAACACACACTCTCAGACTCACTGTAAGCCGGACCAGGGAACACAGAGCTGCAGCAGCCTCCCATAAGGCTACTGGAACCAGAAAGACAAGTATATCAGCTGCTGTTGTTGATAGAAAATGGTCAAAGGAAATGCAAAATATGCAGAACTATTTTCAGGGAAGGCTTTGATCTTACATGGTCCTGTTACTACAACTTTAGTGGAAAAAAAACCCCACCAGTATGATTTTAAGTTCTTTCCTGTGAATTCTCACTCAAAAAATGCAAGCAAAAAATGTTTTGAAGAATTTAAATGTTCCTGGTTTTACTATAAGCATAACGTGTTAATTTTCTCACTGCATACTTTGTAAAATTATCAGCTACAGTGATACTTTTAACAAATCACGTATAGGTACAACATTTCTCATCAATTTTAATAAGCTGGTGTGATTTTATAATTGTTTTGTAATCACTGATGTGGTAAATATCACTGCTGCAGTGCATTTCTACTTGTTAAATGAAGTTCAATTACTTATGAAAACATTTTTACTGTGACTTCCTCTTTTCTAAACCAGAATGGACTGTCTTTTCACAGCTATAGAAGTAAAATCAGATCATTACAATTTAGTTTTAAACAATCCCATCATTGTTTCTCTCAAGAAGTGCCACTTCATAAAAATTTGCCCCAGATTTGGCTGAAGTTTCTGAGGGAAAACGCAAACTAAGCAGTACCTCTCATAAAGTAATTATGCATTAATAGTGCATAATTTTAAGTAAAACAAGTCAAGGAACAACTCTCAAACAAAAAGAGGCAACAAGGACTGTGAAAGTGGAAACCAGTCAAATTTGCTTTGTTAATCATATGTCACCGGTGCATTTTAGCATTTTTTTAAAAACAACTACTTCAAAATATTCAATTATAAGCTCTCCTTAATTATTCATGTACCTTGGGTAACACTCCAGGGTGACTGAGATCCTTAAATGCACTGACAAAGACTTTAGGGAAATTAAATGAAGCTGACAGCTTTTCCTTAAGTGACCATCTAAATTTAACCACAAAGGTCACTTAGCAATATGCATATTTGCATAGCAAATGCATACATAGCCTCAGACAACGGGCAGCCAATTCATTGATTACTACTTGGTTTTAAAATTTGGCTGACAAACTATTGCTAAGTGACAAAGCTATGCCTTCTAGAAGAAAGATAACTGCTCTTATTCTGATATTGTTATTTCTCTGCTGTTTAATACAAAAGTCCTGTTGCACAGGAAGACCTTTTTTTCAAAATCATGATGGTTTGTACGGAGGTGCTGCTGCTAAGAAACTGCTAGTAAGTCTCAGACTGCGCTGTGTGAAACTCTGTCTCCAAAAGGACACAATCTTTTAATTTTCCCCCTATACACATGCACTGTGTTCCTGTAGGCTTCAATGTACACTGTTAAGATGTTATACATTACCAATTAATGCAAGAAAAAGAGCAAATTGGTGGATTAGAACAGTGTGTGCTGAAGTTTCTCACATTTGTATTTTTCAGATTTCACATCTTTTGGAATAGATGCAGTCTGCTTCTTGGACAACATATCATTTCTAAGAGCTGATATATTTTAATCATAGATCAACACATCACACTGATGTCTCCTTAGGGCTCAAAAGCCTCTCCCTGTGCTCACAACTGAACATGGGACTCAGTTGTAAAACAGAGATTAAGATCTTTTATGGGTTAAGTAAGGGAAGATGTAAACAAAAGTTTTCTATGCAGCAGAATTTATTTGAATTAAAAGAAAATGTTATTTTTTTCTCACATAATACATTGACTGAAAAGGTATAAATATTTTGTTGGTTTTTTTTAATTACATTGTGAATGATTAATATCGATTCAGAGTACAAGTAATGGCAGTAGCAACTGATGAACTCACACTTTTAGTCAGATAAAACATATCTGCCAACATACAGAGTACTTTTTGGGTTAGGAGAGTTGCTGGGTTTTCTAATCTTAAACTTTGTATTGGAAAGTTAACAGACAGAGCAGTGACTGTGTCTGAGATACTAATTCGGGAGTCTTACATTTTTTCTATCCTCTGTGATACGTATCTGCATTCAGCAAAGTACCGAAATGCATGTGTAAGTATATTCTCAAATTCCACTACAGCTCATGGGACTTCAGCAAGCAATTCCAAGTGCCTACTTGATAAGGGCTACCAGGTTCACCATCCCCTTAAAATACACAGAAGTCTCTGTACTGATGTCAATTAGGCTTCGTCAACATCTGCTCCAGCTAGCAACACTTATTTGTATTTCTCAGAGATATTATGAGCACAAACTTGCTGTTCATGAGGAATTCATATAGAATGGCAATAAACACATTAGAAGAGCCTCTGGAAAAATAATTCAGAAAGAGAAAAAATATGGTCACCTGATGGTAATTATACCTAATGAACCATGAGAAAATAATAGATAAAAATGGATTTTTGAATGCTATGCTCTCATGACTCTACTAGGCATGTGGATAGGAAAACAAATATGATGGGCAACTAGAACACCAGATTGTGTCTGTATGTACTCAAGTCTAGTGTGTGCTTTCTGTTCTCTATGCATTACAGATTGCAATGAGCACTTTTGCTCTGAAAACTTGTGTGTGTGTTTGCACTTATTTTGTTCTACCACATGGGGCTTTTCTTCTGTAAAAAAAAAAATAAATTTCTTCTCCATGGAAGTAGGGAAGGGGGAGGGATGGGAGGAGAGATAGGACGGTGTTAAAGGGTTGTAGTCACACCGTATCTCTAAAAATTTTTTTTTATTTTGCAAATTGTTTCATTGTATAATTTCTGCTAATCTCAGTGATATTGTTAAAATAAGTTTTTCTAAGAATTTGGTTATTTGACTGTAAGAGTTTCCATTTATTAGGCTGAGGATGGGATTTGTCTCGGAATCAAACCCTGTGAAAGTTACACATCTAGTCTAAATTCAACATCTGGATACTCCAAAATCAATGGAGAGAGTCAGATACACTCAGAAGATTTACAATTATGGCCATTTATGTTGGCCATAATTATGTTGGCCTTTGGAAGACAGCTAATTGTTCTTTGGGACCATTGAGTTCTGTCCACTGACTACAGAAGGAGTTTCATCTAGACATCTAATATTTAAAAGACAAGTGAAATTAAATTGATTGGATAAAAGCTTTTTCTTTTTCCCTCAATTATCTGATCTTTGAAAAAAAAAATAACGTAGAAAACACACAAAATAGGTATATTTTCCATGCAGTATATTATCAGTGTCAACTGTTAATTATTAAAACAAAATTATGTTCACTGTTAAGTAAGGAATCTTTATGTTTTCACATGTTGGCAAAATCAGGTCCTCTTACATATGACACATAATACGTAATTGTAGAACTATGAAGCCTCTAGGCATTAAGGTACCAAGCATCACTAAAATTATCACAAATTGTCTTAGTTTATTAAAATTTGGAAAAGTGCTGGTTGTATCCTAGCTTTGATGAGGCACATTGGAGAATTATAGGATATATGCATTAAAATTCAGGCATGCCTGTCAATTTTTTACAGGCTGAAACTGTTCAGGTCCTTGGTTGTGATTCAGACCCATTTACACTAACAATAACGGACAGTTCTCAAACAAGAAAGAGATAAAGGGAACAAAAAAAGCCGCCAAAAAACACCAAAAAAACCCCAACAAACCAACAACCTCCTCTCTGAACAGGTAGCAGTGGAAATTGCTACTATATAAAAAAAATTCATGAAAGATTTTAGATTCATTTGTTTCTGCATGATTTGCTAAGCACAAACACGAATAGGACTATATCATTCAGATTGCCATTTTAAACTTCTGATAGCAAACAAAATAAAATCAGAAGATCTTAGAAAGATACTGGATCACAAAATACAGTTGTTTAAAGCGTAAAGAAAGGGCAGCCTGTATTTGAAAACTGAGGTTTTCTGTAGCTTTACATCAAGTGTGTACACATAGGAAAAAGGGGGCAGGGCATCTGACTAACTCTAAATTGTGGAGGGAATTTGGGAAAAGGTGGAAAACCATTAAAGAGCTGGAGGACTTAATTTGAATATTTAAGAACAAACAATAAGCGTGTGTCTGCTTAACAATCACAAAGGACAAGGTAGGGAAGACTGCATTTAATATCTTCAATTCTCAGGACCCTCAAAAGGTTTTATTACTTAGCGTATCTAAACAGGTTTAGATATAATAGCTCAAAGCTTCAAAGCTAAGTTTTGATTTACTAGATATGTAAAAATAATCTGTCAGTAAAATATCCAATAAATGACTTCATAGGCCCAAGTATCCACTCACATTGTCAGCTGGAAAACTGGTGTCTAAGATATGCTTATATTTACCAGTGAACACCATATCCATTATCTGAGACATTTTTAAACCATGATTTGCTACTGACACCGGGAGCTATACTTTAGGGCCGTCTTTTGCCCTTCAAAGGACGAACTCACGCCAGCCCTCTCTGCCACGTGATATTTGTTAAATCTGTTCTTTTTCCTTTCTTAGGATAAGTTCTATCCATGCTATTGCCAGCAAAGATTAAAAGGAGTCCATAGCAGCTTCTCAAGCAAATGTGTGCACCCAATACAGCTCTCTGCATCTGTACTCCTGTCAAACAGTGGAATTAGACAGAAGCCAAGTACAGGCTGATGGTTCACTCCTCTACTACTTTGTCTAAATAGCAACACAATATTATTGTCCACTGTTTCTCTTCCTCCCTTCACGCACAGAAATCAGTCAGGCTTTGTGATGCTTCAGGGACGAAGGACAAAATTTGGGGTTTTTTTATTGTAATGCCTATAAATTAAAATAGTATCTTTAAAATACACTTGTGCATTTAGCTGCATGTATTCTTAAATAATTCTTGAAACAGAGGTTACAACTCCAGTGAATCTGTGTCAGCACAGGCAAAGCATGCCAGCGTTTCTAACACACAGAACGGTCACTCCTATTCCGCTCCCTGCTGTCAGACAGGGTTCTCCCACACTCAGGCACACCAGCTATACAGACGATGGAAGGAGGCATAATGCCTAAAACTATATCGAGACAACTTAGCCACTATGGCTTCAGGTAACCTTTTTCCCTTCAAATGTAAACTTAGACACTCATCCCTTCCCATAATTTGTTTCTTGCAGCAAGCATCAAGAGTGTTGCGAATATAAAATATTATCCACTAAACCATAATGATTGCTCATCTGTAGGACATAAACACTTCCAACCAAATGATGAATTCAGCCTCAAAACATTTCCTTGCTCATCCAACAAATGATTTACACAGGCTTTTACACACTAGTCTGTGGCTTTATTGGCACTGCTGAAATAATGTGCTTCTAAAAGTCGTTACACTAGCATGTAAACACTGCAACCAGTGATCAGCTGATTGAAAAATGTGTAAATTAGAAGGACCTGAGAGCAGGTTTTCATGAGTCTTTTTTTCTCAGTAATTTTTATTTTAGAATAGGGTCTAATAGGATGAACATGTTTCTGGAAATTAGGATGGTAGCAGGTGCTTTCCTTTCAGGCTTGCTGAGTGTCACAGCATAGAGACAGATTCCTGGTTATGAGCAAACTGGAACATCTGAACTTGAGCAAGCGAAACAGATTTATATAACAAATCTGTTGATTCCATCAAATGTGGAAATAATTTTAGTGTATGCTAAAAAAATTACAAAATATCAATGCTGATTTTACTCCACTAAATTCTACAAAGGCAGACCTATATGCATTTACTCTTACGTAGGCAGCACAAAAAAACAAACATGAGCTTTAAAACAAAAGATAAGGCTTTCACAGTTAGTAAATCTCTTAAAGCATTTTAGAAGCATCCAGCTATTTGTATTGCAAAAAGCCTTTAATTTCACAAGATTAAGGCAGTGCTCTTTTGAAATACAATAAAAAGCTATTGTAAGAACAGAGCATATGTATATGCAGGCAAGAAACTCTATGTTGAAAAATATAAAATAGATAAAAATATATATTATTTGCTATAAATTATGTCTATTTAATTTTAAAGAACAAGCAAGAGATCTTTCCAGTCTCCTACCTCATCTTTTAAAAACAATTCAGGCAAAAGTATTTTATATCATCCCAAAATCATTTTGTATGTTTGAATACAGAAAAGATTTCATCATAGTAATATGAGACTAAACTTACTAAAGATGTATTCATAATATAAAATATACACTTATATCGTGTATTGTGGCATTCAGTGGTAAGTGAATGAAACAGCAGCCATGAGAACACAAAAAGGAGTGTAATGCCACTTGTTCCATATTAAAGACTGTGCAGAAATTCAGACTCCTTACAGTCTACTGGGTTTTATGACTACTTAATTCATCCATAAACTTTGATGTCCTACTTTACACATACAAGTCTCAGATACCAACTGATTACTGAAATTACATTCCCCAGCATTCACACCCAAAATCTCAAAATCCCAGACTCACAGAAATTATTTCACTTTGGTATTTGGTCTCTTATGTTTTAGATTTTCTGGTCTCTTTGCAAAGAAGAAAACCTTTACAAACCGACAGCCAATTATTTCCAGTGAATAGTAGGAGTAACTGCAAGATCAGTAATTGAGTATCAGTCATTTATGCTTTTTGCAGTAAGCAATATTTAAAAAAGCTGTAGAAATAGTCCTTTGAAAATAGATTTCAGATCATGGTCTTGAAGTTAGGAGTGGCCTATCCACTAGCTGGAGCTCCTTTGTCCAAGCTCTCATTTTGGCCCCCTTTCTTTGCTATAACATGTTATATTGACTACTACAGGCCTGTCAGCACTGTATTCAAACAAGAAACAAGTCCACTATTTGCAAGTCCAACACAGAGAGAATGTTTAACAAAACAATGAGTATAACAAGTATAACTTGTTCTCAATCTCCAGCTGGAGCCTCCACCATTTTTTCCATGTTTCTCTAAGTTTTAGATATTTCAAGGGGAAAAAAAAAGAAGTAAAACCACATCTGTTTCCTATAGAAACAGACTGTTCCCATTTTCAAAGGATGAGTGAACAGTAAAATGAACAAAGTACATTTAAAAAAAAACGTAAGCCAGAGCTCCTACAAAGTTTTGCATTTCTCCTTTACAGTAACTTTAGTTACAGGTCTTCCATGTTAATTTAGTAGTATAGATGTTTTTGTTTTAATCCTCTACAGATAGAATTCTTATTGTGTATTGGAAATGTTTCATTACTGTGCATGTAAGCCACTGTTCTCTTCTGTCTCTGATTCCACAAAAGAGAATTAGTAAAATTTATTTTATATAACTTCCATCGCTCTCTCTTTTATCACTGTTCCTTCAATTCATTTTCTTCCTGTTCATTTACCTGTATTTTTCAGCAAGGAACCCACATTGATTCTTTTAAACTAAAATTATTTACTGTGGCTGAAATAGGATGTCAACCACTTCCACGCTTTGTGGTTGTGGTTCTGTACCTGTTGAATTTCCATCTCTTTGTAAATGCAACTTGTGGGATCTATACCTCTTTCATTTTTTGCTCAGATGTATAAACTGAAACATTCTGGATAAAAAGAAGGCAATGTGTGGTGAATATTTGAGAGTTCAGATGAGGGAGAGAGGAACTGAAAATATGTGTGAAAAAGCAGCAAAATGACACACAGAAAAAAAAGGCAAGAGAAAGTCTTCCAGAGAGAAGGAAGTTTTAAATGTTTCCTATATATCAATCAGCATAGATTTTCCTGATACCTCACTGAAAGACTGCTGGCAAATAGTTCAAAGAAGTCAGAACATTGTCTTCTATGTGGAGTCATCTACATGTAGTTAAAAGAAGACTGCAAACCCCAGCTATGAAGCAAAACTGAAAATGCATTGAGAACCATGTATATGCAGACAAAAAGTCTTACAGAAAGTGACAGTAAATTCTCTTGTTTTACATTGCTTTCACAAATAACTGAAATTCACATAATCAAAAATGAAAGTTGCATTGGAAGATGTTGTTTTCTGATTAAAAGCCATTTTATTTGTAGGTATATTGAGATTATTTCTGACAGGACTGATTAAGACTAGATGATCCTTGAGGTCTCTTCCAACCTTAATGACTGTATGATTCTAAGAGAACAGTTTTACCCACTGATTTACAGAAGATTGGATGGGACCGTTATGATCATCTAATCTCATTTTATGTAAAATAAGCCAGACACTGTCTACCTATTAGTGAGTAGGTTAATGATTAGTCAAATAGCTTTTAACCAAGAAGAATTAATTACCATTATGGTTAGAGACCTGTTTTCATTGACCAGTTTATTAAGTAACTTCCACCTTTCATCTGTTGAAATTACTAAAAGGGAAACTCACTCCTGAAGTTGATAAAAACTTGCAGTCAGGCCTGGAAACCTAGTTTAATGTTATTTCGGCCTACAGTAATGCTTGTTTATGAACTGTAACACCCAATTTAACAGATTCTGTGCAGGTGGAACTGGATGTGAACACAGCCATTCCTCCAGCCTTAGTCTAGGAAAGCTTCCAAAAGCAGGAGGAAGGGAAAAGTGTTGCCTAAATGTGCGAGACAACTTTGAAATGCATTGTATGTTTCATGTCACAACCTGCTTATATCAGTGTAAATTTATTAAAGACAATATATTTACTCCATGTTGAGACAGAGCTGGAGTTTCAGCCATGTCTCTCATTTGAAGAGGTAACACACTTGGAACTAATCTGTGTCATCTACTCTATTGAAAACACTGAAGCAGTACCACATTAGTGATTAAATATAATCACATGTAAGACTTGCTTAAAGCCTCCAATAAAGACTAGCAACCGTGTGTTTCAGGTGTGTGAGTCATCTGAAAATTATGCTAAGGCTGCATTTCCCGGGACCTGACTAAAACCCAATTGAAGTCAATAGCAAAATGAGACATTTCTTGGATTTATGCAGAGCTACTTTTACAAGTTTTTCAGTACTTTTTCCTTGAAGAAAACATTAGCACCTACCAGAAGAAATGCTTTCCCAAAGCTTACCACATGGCTGTATCAGCCCTTATACCTGATTCTTTAAAGCACTGACCAGGTTTCTCAAAGAAGGACACTAAGCAGCCAAACCCCTGGCTGTGGCACCAGTCCTGTAACCATTTGTTGACTTCACAGATTTAACTGGTCTTTTCAAACCTCTTCCCTTTGACAGGGAGGATTGATGAAAAACTACCTGTGCTCCAGAGTCCCTTACCACCACTCCCAGGGCTCTGTAATCCTTCTTGATACTCCTTAGACTGCTCCTGGCTGTATCACTGGTGTCCACATGAAACAACAGCAGCAGACAGTAGTCAGTGGACTGTACGAAGCTTGGTACACAGGGGCACGAGTTTTTAAGCTGCCACACTCAAAAGAGATCAATCCTCTGTACAAATTCAACTTCTCTTATGGGTATTTACAAGGAAAAGTTGAAAAATTTGCACTGAGGCATACTTATTAGGAAAAGAAGAAGGAAAAGAAAAAAAAAAGAAAAAATTGTAATGACAGCACTTCGTTTAACCACATAGAGACTGAGCAATTTGTTTAGTTTACTGTGTGTCTTTGATCATTATTCTTCACTGGCACAGCTCCCTAGCAAACTATTTGATCTCCAGATGACACTCTGAAGTCCAAAGCCATGAACTGACAGAACCTGTAACAGCAACAGCAGACAGTGATAAGATAGCAGAGGGTGGAAAATCATCTAAGGTACCATCTAATGGTATTCCTTCTCCTAAGAGCCACAGAAGCAATGTATTTGCTGGAATGGCAAAACCAAGTTTCTGCATACAAAAGAATAAGAATAAAATAATTTGTATGTTACTCCAATGCACAAACCTAACCTGTAAGGGTTACGGATAAAACATGATCTTAGACTTGTAATTTTAATTACAAGTNATTTTCTAGGCTTTTTCCAGGCAGCACAGTAGCACTAATAGGTGATGTGTTGAGAATACTATATACTTTTAGCTACCTCCACAGTTGTGTTTTTCATGCAAACATATATATATAAAACTTTTTGCAAAGCAGTAACAAACCCCTTCAACTAGAATGCTCAAACCACCTAAGAAACTTTGCATTTCAGGGCCTTTACTGAATTAATGGTAGTCATATGCACGCTATCAACTGCTCGGTTTCTAATAAATCGATCTGTGTCTTACCGAACTTACAGCCACCTACATACGTGCCAACCACATACGTACCACCCAATTTGCTAAATTAAAGAGACGATGTGAAATAACCTCAGGACTCCTGGTACATAATAATGCAAGTACAGTTTAAGATAGGCCAGACAGAAGCTTTGTTAGCTGTGATGGGAGGGAGAGATCCTTCGGGCAGGGTTCCTTCCTCTGTGCCCGTGTTGTCTGCCATCTGGTTGTGGAGTATTGAAGCTTGAAAATTTTTCTATTCTATTTTTGGTTTATGCTGACTGTCGAATAAATCTTGATACTGTGATAACTAATATTCCTATCAATTGATCCTAAGAAATCACCTGCAACTTTCATGGCATGAATGATGGCAATGTTTGCTAGCAGCTTGTTTCACACAGTTCCTTGCTCTCTTTGCAGTTGTTTTAGGTAACCAGAATGAAGTCACAAAAAAGTGAAGCACTGAAGAAAATCCTTTTGGATAATCCTGCCATTCCAGGTGTGTACAAGGAGAATTAAGTCTCTTTCAACTTTACTTCTAAACAATCCATGCAGTGGTGCTAACAATTTTACACATCTGCTGTAACAGGAATATATGTGAAGAGTTAATAGGCATGTTTATACACTAAGTTTGGGCGTTTTTTGGTTTGGGGTTTTGGGGGGGATTTTTTTTTTTTTTTTGCATCAGTGACTGAATAACTGCTTATAACTGTGTTTTGTAAAACCAGACTCAGCGCTATTAGCAGAATATATATGTGTATACAAACGTCTGCCCTTTAAGCCTTTTGTTATTATTATTTGGCCTGTTGGAACATGTATTAATGATACTTTTTGAAACTTGTTTAGTCAGATATCAACCTGGTGACTTTTTAGTTAAAAATGAACAGATTTAGTTTTTTCTGCATTATGGTACTAGAACAGAACCCATTTGAAAACTAACATGGCACTCTGCCCAGACTGAGGTAGAATTGGTTGGAGAGATTACTCAGTCAGAGCATTTTATTTAACGTTTACATAAAAATTTACTAATGTAATTTTCTGCGTAGTTTCACATACACATTTGGACTGTTTCAAACACGAGATTTGGACTACTTTGAAACCTCAAGTACAAGCTGATGAATGCTTAGTTATTGTTATACTCCAGTCAGTATTCCAAGACCGAGATACTGAAATATGTGAGTATACTTTTCAGTTCCTTTCTCTGTGTGTGTGATAAGAACTCTTTCATAAAGTTTCTGTGAAATACCATATTCCTACCTCATTATCCTTGTGAAAGTATACAAAAAATGGTCTCATAGTTGAGGGGAAATCATGGTCTGCAGATGACATATTCTGGATTTTATCACAGGTCTTCTTCCCTGCCTCACTTCCAGCCTTTATTATGATTGGGAGAGTTATGAGGCTTTCCTCTGTTTTGCACCAGCTTGGAGCCTACAGATCTATTGCTTTCCCTGTGTTTGAAACAAGCAGCTGCAGTGATTTATTCCGTATTTATTATAGTCTGCTCCAAAGGAGTGACAGTTTCACCCATGACACAGAGCTGTAAAGCAACTGCGATTTCTGTCCTGCACAAGATTTTTACTTATATCATAATGACCTAATTAAGGGAGTGAAGAAAGAAAAAAGCAGTGTCAGCAAAAATGGAAATTCTTAGAAAAATTCCTTTCAAAACTGGCATTAAAAAAATTTGGAGAACGAATCTGTTGCCTGAACAAGGTTGGGAATTTGAGGGAGAGGGACTGTTGGGAGCTATCACAGGTGACTGGTCTAACTGATCCAAGGAATCAAATACCCTGAATCAAGTCTTTTTGTTAGAGGGTGGAATTTAAACTGACTCCTGTGAGAACACAGAAAAAATCTGCTGTTTTCAAATTTGATTCTCCCACAAGAGCCTAAGGGTGCAATTGTGTTGAGTTTGCATCAGCACTGTACTCTTGAATGTACTAACCACCAGCACTTGCTGTGTTTTTAATTTAGATACTGGAGTGATCTTGGAGTAAATAATTGCTTTTCTTTTGGATGAAACTGGACAAGAAGATATGATTCAGGAGCTTACTGCATTCCAACCATTCAGTCCATAAAATCAGATTAAAGCTAGTCCAAAATAAACCTTTCTGTCTGAAAATGAGGCCCTCAGTATGGACTGTTTCACTTTGCAAATCTTCTCTTGTAGGCAAAATTATTGCTAATGCAGACATAACTAAGGTAAAAGAGGTCAGCTCAACTTAGCAACAAATTCTCCAAAAGCTTTGTTAGTTACATGTACTTTTGAAAAAAAGCAATTCAGCATCTCACGGCATTTAAAAATTGTTATTGAATCTAAGATGGAGAGTTAATAATACTCTATTTTATAAATTTGAAAACTGAAGCTCAATAAGCTAACTGGCTCATTAACATCATACAGGCATTTCTGTGTCTGAGATGAGAATTAACCTACTTCTTGCAACTCCCACTTCTATAGACAAGGAAAGAGCTGTAGGTGGTTTTACCACAACATTAGAGAATCAAAACTCTGGTATGCAAAACATACTGTCTTGGATTAGTAAGGCAAATGCATTTCTGCTCTACATACAGAAGGCAGAAATAGATAATAGATGTTCTGCCTCAAATACACATGTCGACCTCCAAAAACTGGAAAAAAGACTACTAGGTATCATGACATAGTCATACTTTAATACGTCAGGAAGGGAGCAAGACATGAGTAGAACTCTTACTTTTGCAGCCCCACAGACATTTGTCTTGTTTTAAGGAGTGTTCAGACTGGTTTAATATAGATCCTAAATATTAACTTCTGTCCCAAGTAGTGAAGAAGAGTGGAAGGGAGAAGGAATGAGGAAATCATTATCACCTGAAAAGATCCACAAAGCCCAGTCAAAATACTCCCTGTGGACCGATTTTAGCCTGTTAGAAATCATCTCTTTATGGAGTAAATATTTAAACATACTGTATTCTAGAATTGCTAGCAGCTTTCACTTCCTGAAAATGAGACTACACAAGAGCAGGAACTCCTATGCTACAACAAAAAGATCTTTGATTCACCTGTAACATCAAAGTTGATGTCCTTATGACTTTAGCTAGGAGGGTATCAAATGAAGAAAGATTTGCTCTGAAAAGGAGTGCAGTGATCACACGTACCTGAATGTTCCTAAAGAATGTCATTTCTTCCCCTAAAAGCAAACCTAACCCAAACCTAAAAATGCACAGTATACCCATTTCATAAATTGTGCCATAAAGTACTGACTAGATATAGGAGTGCAGCATGAACAGTCAGCAACACTCGAAGCAAGATGGGCTACAACATTTCTGTTTGTAGCCTAGTACATGTAAAATACCACTCATGTACATTGGGTGCATAACCATGTCCTGAAAGAATTAGGACACTGTGCACAGCAATAGAAAAAGTCATTTGTAAAGAGGAGGATTTTCAGGGAGCATCTTTCCAGAGACCATGTACTGCACAGCTGTGTGACTCACACATTGGACATTTCCTTTTTTCCTTGCCACTAACCTCCCTGAAAATGTGATTCATGCAAGCACATAAATTCCTCAAATTCTACCCAAATAAGATTGTCTAGCCAAGATTTGAAACTGAATAAAGGTGACATACAAAGAGAAGAACAAGCGTACTATATAGGTAATCTCACTCTTTAAGCAATCTTCAAAGAGTTTCCTTTGGCTCAGCTGGTTGTCTGAAAAATTGAGAGTGGTGAAAATAACAAACAGAAAGTCATTAGCTACATACGAAAATAATTTTGCAGTGAAGACAAGGGCAGACTTTTGTTCTGTGGGAAAATCCTAAGTTTCTTCATTCTGACATGCTTTTTCCTCTTCCATACCTTCCCAAATTTTGTAAATATCTTTCAGGATATAGGGGAGGGGGGAGTGGGGAGGTGTGTGGAGGAGAGGGAGCATCAGGAATCCGGGAGAATGAACATCATCTAACTATCAGAGCAATGGGAGCAAGCATGGCCTCTGGGGTAAATGTAATCGAACACATCTGAAAGAGTACCTCGGTGCATCCATGTTCATAGAAGCTATTTTTCTTTTACACCAGCTTATTGGCTAAAAGCAAGTCAGCTTTTCCCTTGTACTTTACTGCATTGCAGCACAATTGATATTTGATCACAAAGGATTAAATGAAGGTCATATAATCTTTATGATATGACTTTGAAATCATACTAACATGCTTTTCAAAACCAGAAAAAAATAACATTCATTTTCTTTTTGCAAGCATTCTGCATTTAAGTATGTGGAACTTGATTTTAGCTATTCATTTGATGGTATTCAAATAGTTTATAGTTATTTCAATAAATTGCAAAAGTTCCTGATTTTTCCTGTTCAGGTCACCCATTCAAAGAAACAGAGGAATCTGTCTAGAAGACATCTACTCTATTTCCATACTCCCAGATACATATGTATTAATGTTATTAAAAAAAAAAAAAATATTCCTGAGATTGCATTTGAAACTACTTTCTAATAACTTTTTTTACATACCCTTAACCAAATATTACCATCTTCAGCACTGAGTCTAACCTGCAAAATCAATTTATTCTAGGCTCAGGGCTCCCCCAAGCAAAAACCTGATCATAAGGAAAAGACACTAACCCTGAGGTTCTTGAACTGAGCTTGCACTTAGTTTTTTGTCTAGAAAGAAAGAACTCGTAGAATTCAAAGTGACAGCTAGGAAAAATATATCTTAGGTGTCAAAATACACAAACAGAAAGGTAGGGAAATGATTTGTTAACAGATAGATTACCCTTTTTTGAAGTCAACTACAGAAGATACAGGTATGGGTCTTCAAAGACAATAGTCTTTGCTGTTTATGTTTAATTTAAAATACAAGTTATTCACCAAAGATTAGATTCTCTCCAGGAAGCTACAGGAATTATTTATTGGAGCATTTGAATTCTGACAAATTGTGAGGCACTGCGATCTCAGTATCAGAGGCAGAGTATCAGCAACAAGATAGTATCCATCAGTTCGTCAGTAATACCATGTGGAAATAAACCCTCTAACTCTAAGTCAGTAGAGACACAGAAAAAAGAGGGGAGTAAGAAACAACTATTTTGGGGTCAGCCTTCAGAGACAGTAGAGTTGTCAAGTGCATTCTTTATCTCCACAGAAACATGACTGCAGGTGCAATAGCAAGAAGTTCCTAGAACTTTGTTCTTTAATTCAGTTCACTGTTTTATGAATTTCTATAGACAGCTTCCTGATATGGAAACGTCAAAAGTTATAAGCCTTACAACAACAGTTGTAAGACTTCAAAAAAGGCTATCAAAGTATTCTTACACAGAAAGAATGTATTAATATTAATCTAATAATAAGACCTTAAGTCTGGGGAATATTGCCTTCATGCTATGTTGCAGTCATATCTGCAGGATAAATAAATAGATGATCCTCTGTACCCACTGAGAAAACTGTGTAAAGAAAACTGGTTTAAGAAAATTTCATGGAGACATTTATTTCTGAACCAGACTGTAGGTACACCGTAAGTATTAGCTCCAGCTTGGAGCTCTGAACTACTATTTTGGCCGCCTTTTCAAAATAAGTTCAGAAAAGCTTTTCCCTCACTCCTTGCCTTCCCCTGACAACTTTAAAGCATTAACCCAGCAGGGCAGATGGTGAAACATTTTACTTCCTAAGCTACAGTTTTAGCTTAGGTTATCAGCGTTCAAACAGACATAGTCAAGTATCTAGATCCAGGAGAAGAAATAGCAATATCCACAAGTACCTGATGTGGATATTCAGTGTACTACCCACCCTCCTCTCTACACTTCAATTTAATGCCAGGTTAACAGCCTGCTTAACGAGTTCAAGCATCAGCACAATTGGTTCAGGCCAAGTCGTCTGTGTGGATGGAGAGAAGAGAGACTTGTTTTTCAACTAGCCTTTGTTTGTTAAAAAGGAAGCTCTTTTGCTACATAGCCAGGACTTTACTATCAATTTTATGTAAAGAACATTTCATGTTTAAGGAGATTGCTTTTTCAGTGCTTTTATAGACATTTGAAAGTATGTGAAGAGACAGACAAGTACTGGAAGATCGAAAACTCTTTGTTACCATGTAAATGAGTTTGGTAGGAAATAGGAGAAAATTCACAGCAAAAATAGCTGGTAACTGTCTGAGCACAAAAGCACCTAGATTAAAGAGCCCTTGGACTAGCTTGTTCATGGACATGTGTGTTGCTGTAGGACCGATCTTCAGGACCCATCTGAATTTTGACGGGTTGGTGGTTTTCAGGGTTTATACGCGCAAGCCTAGGCTTCAGTTAAAAGATATGAACAGCAACAACTTCAAGCTTGAACACAGATTCAGTGTGAGGTTTAACATGCAAATATAAACCCTGGTTCTTTCCACAGTGTTTAGTCAATTCAGCATCTCCTGTTTAAATTCTTTATTTTTACTTGCTTCATTTAGTATCTGCTGCTAGCTTTTATATTCTATAACATCTTTTATTTTCAATGTATTCCAGCAGTATTAGGTAATTCTTGCTAGTTATGACTTCAACAGCCAAATACCACTGAAACATATTTTAGCATGCAGATCGAATTCCAATATACACTGCTTTTAGTTAACATTGAACACTTATCAGAAAGGAGAAATACAAAATGGAGAAAGTATCTTCTTTTTTTCTCCTAAATGCTGACCCTTCATTTTTTGTTCTCCCTCAGCACCCAACAAATAAGTATATTACAAAAAGCAGTTGCAGTCACTGACTTTCCAAAAGACCTTATCCTAATAAAGAGTCATCCAGAAAGTGTTGGTCTTAAGCTCTCCACAGACCGAGGAGATTAACATCCATCCATTACCAAGTAGATGCCTTACCCTCAGAGCTGCATGCTAAGGAGCTTCATTCAAGAGAGAAGAAAGGGAACGCAGGAACTAATTTTACCTCCTGTCTGCCAAGGCTTTACTCACAAAAATAACAGCATCACCATTACTCTTTCCTTTCACCACATTTTAAAACAAAACAGTAAGTTGTGTTCATCTGTCTGCAGATGCCAACTCTAAGGAGTAATTTTGAGATCTCAAAGGGGTAGAGGAGCTTTCTCAAAAGCCCTTCTGCTCTGCAGAGAAAGGTAGGGTTTCAAAAGCACCTTTTTGTGCCTTTTGCCTTGACTAATGATAATAGACTTGGCATGTAAGTTTTCTCTTCTGCCCAGAGCCCATCTCTAGGCACCTAGCTCACCACATTGGAGAGCCTCATCAGCTGACAGAGAGAATAATTCGAGAGGTCAAGAGCCCGAAAGGTATACCTTGTAACGTATAAATTATAGTTAAGACGTTCCTTCAGGACTTTCAGGAATCAGACCAGTTACATTTTCAGCTCTACTTTATGTGTTGAAATGATGACAAAAGGATTTCAAACAGCAGTTACCCACTGGGAATTTACTCTCTTTTAGTATAATACAGAAAAGCTGACATTATGGCTTCACATATAAATAATAAGCTTGTTTCACTTACAATTTGTGTCAGAGATGAAATAGAAATTACCCAAGGCAACGATGTATTACAATTTACTGATTCATTGTCTCCACTAGCATCCAGAAGCCATACCAGTCTTTTCACAAAGTACAACATTTTTCTTCTGTTCTAAAAGATTGTTTATATAAATGTCCATTCACTAATTTACAGATTTATTTGAACATGCTAAGTTATAAGATCTGCTAGTATGATGTTGGGATATCAACATTTCACATGAGTCACTTCTTCATATTTCTTTCAGAAATGATTAGAAGAGAAAACCAAATTGGTTAAAATTCCCTAGTGTTTCCCAAAAGTCAAAGGATATATGACCTTCAGCATAAAATGAAGTTCAGAAGTAAAGAGAATTTAATATCTGTGATTTTTTTAATATTATTTTCATCAGTTTAATGAAGATAAACTGCACATGTATTTTCAAGCCTAGTACACTGACGTTGGAAGCCAGACCAATCACAAGATGATATAAGAAAAGAAAGTGATCTTTCTCACATTGTAACAAAGAGGAATAAAATCTCAACAGCAGCACTAGGTACAGTACAGCACAGATGTTAGAGACACAATTTATACAGCATAGAAACCTCACTTCACAGTATTTAAACTTAATTAATTCACAAATTTGGTTTAGAACTTGCTTTTTAGATAGTGTCAAACAGATATAATGAATGAAATGACCTTTCTGAATTACACCTCATTCACACTAAGATCAGATCTGCTTGATTCCTCTTGATCTTTTAACAGTTTTTTTAAAGTTACAACTCTATGTCACTAACTGCTTAAAATAAAAAGTGCGATATAAGTCCACTCCACTTCCATCACCTACTGTGCCAGAACAACAGTGCTCTACACTCCTCTTCCTCATACCACAATATCTAGCATAAGAAAATACTCCATTAGAAATAGATACATGCTAACAAACCTCCATCTTTTCATTAAACCTTATTTAGAGTATCGTTACACAAAATCACTCAGCCACAAACAGCTTAAGCATAAATCTATAGCTGTCTGAAAATATGAATTTGTGTGTACTTATTGTGCATTATTTTTGTGTATACTTATGTATGTATAGTTATACTTATTACATCAAGTACCAGGGCAATTCAGACATAATATAGTACTATTATCTAGACATTTTTCTACTTGTCAGATACAATTCCTATAAGCACATACAAATCTTTCTGTATTTTTAGAACATATTTTGAATAGCATTTAACTGCAGAAGCATAGAAAATAGGTCTAGAAAGGACCTTAGGCAATCATAAAGTGTGGCCCAAAGAGAAATAACTATACACAAATTATTAAAAATCACCACTGGTATTCTCTAATTCATCTCATACCCTGCAATTATTGTAACATCTATCAACTTGATTTTGAATGTTAATGCATATATATGAGAAGAGTGTAAACAAGCATATGTGCCTGTGCACAGCTGGTGGAGAAAGATCCTGATGGAAATGCTCCCAATTTAATAAAGAATTCCCAGTTCATCAATCTACTGGAGAGAGATTCCTCTTTCCTAGTCCATGGGATGATGGTTTGAGTTCCCTGTGAGGATTCTCCTGGGATTCTTTCGTATGAAATTTATTGCACACACAGAGATATGTCCTATCATACCTCACTTGTCCTCTTCTATTTGCTTCTTTCAGGTATTCACTTATATCATCTAAATCTGGAAACAAGTGACAAGGATTTCAAAACTTAAAGAAATCTCTTTTTGTGTATGTGTCTTTTAATGTTTCTCCAACCAAAATCAAAAGAAGGGTGCAAAACAACTACATTGATCAACTGTATAAGCTGTAATGCAATTTTTCAATAGGTCACAAGAGTCACATGCAGAGTAGTTACCTGTCCACAGGACTGAGGGCAGTTCAGGTTATTTTGGTACTTATCACTTTGTTATTTTCCAAAAGAATTCCAAGAAAATATCCTAAAAGGTACTTGGACCCTTCAGGACTGAAATCCAGCTATTCTGTATTCGGTGACCTAGACAGAATACTGAAGCAAAAGAAGTCTGTTGTGGGGTTTTTTGTGTTTTGAGGTGGGTTTCTTTGTCATTTTTTTGGTGATTTTTGCTTTTTGTTTGCCTTTTTTTTTTTTTACATTACAGTTCCCTAGGAGTCCAAAGTTCTACTTCTGCACATCCCCAGGTCTACCTCAGTCATCACAAGCATTTAGGTGCACAAGGCTGTCTTAGGCCAATTCAGTATGTTCTCTGAACATGAACCCTACAAAAATAGCACCAGGTATTTTTAATTTAATGGTGATAGTGCATCTCCCTTTATATGAAGTCACTTGTCAAAATTTTAATAATCCAAATACAATTTCCTTCCTGCCTAGAGATATACCAACCCACAACTCTCACATTTAAAAAAAGTACAAGAGTAATGGTCTGGCACTCTTCTGTACTTGACAGAAAAGGCATTGAAAAATCTGACCATTTCTTTTTGGTGCCTAAATAACAGACCTGTTTTAATAGCTTGACTGAGTTAATTTTAATCTACTTTTATATATTTGGTTTTAGATTCACATGTCTAGAGAAAGAATTGTGCATTTAAGTTTTAGGGTTTGATCAGTATAACCATTTCATCCACCAGAAGAAATTTTATATTCCCTTGATGAAGCCTTCTTGAGTCAATGTACAGTATTTCAGCACTATATAATACCTCATTGCAGGAGTTCTTTGAAGTGTTCTAAAAGTTATGCTTCACCCTCTAAACTCATTCTTTGCACAGAAATCTTACGACAAATATTGCACTTACAGTTACTTAACTAATGATTTTTAAAGAATAAGGAAGTTCAAAACAACTATATCTTGAAGCAATTCCTTATAATTTTTAAATTTTCCTTAACAACAACAACATAAAATAATGTTGCTTATTAAGAAATGGAATTATTGAGTACTTTATACAGGATTTTCTACAAAGATACAGGCTTGTAGACTCCAACACCTAAAACATATCTGACTTAAAACTATAATCATTAAAGTCTTCCATTCTGTTAATAGAAAGACAAAAGCATTTCTGGATCACCTTCATTTGGTGATCCAGAATTTATGGAACCTAAAGTGTTTGTGCTCTTAACTTTGAATTCTAATTTAGTGGAGTGATTTTGGTTTCTGGCTCTTTGTGTGCGCTCCATAACCCTAAAGTGCCCTATGCATATACCTTAAAATACATCATATATCAGTTGAGGCAGCCAATATCAACGCTGAGGACACAAGTCTTAAATTTTGTCATTTTCTGGGCATGTCTGTCTCTGTGAAGGTCTTAAAGCACCTTTTCCCAGCTAAATACAAAGCAATGTGCAGATTTTTCAGATTATGGCCTCTCACAGAAATCAATGTCAGTGTATTGAGAGCATTCACCTAAGATGAAGATTGTTCAACTTCAATTCCCTACAAGAATTTTTCTCAAAGAACAAAACATATTTCCAGCCTCCCTGTAAGGTTTTCTGAGTATCTTGGTTCAATCTCAACAACCAAATGCAATTTTTAGGGCTGAAGCAGGAGGCAGGTTTAAACACAATCTGCATAAACAGCAGCTGACTTGAAAAGTAAAACCCAGCCTCTCTGCCCAAGACTGGGGCAGGTCTTACCTTGGGACCAACCCAACAGAACTGTTCAAACCTCACTTACATTTTGTCATTTTGTGCTGTTAGTGTCACGAACAACACAGCAAAAGTAACTTGTAATCTGAATGTTAAGACATAGAAGAAGGAGCAATGTGGGATGTGTAGTGACTTGTCACATGTAACAGGTTTCTATACTTCACTTTCCATTAATGCTCACATTAGTACAGCTTCCACTAACGCATCACAGAGCTCTTGTCCAGAGGCAGTCTTACCGGGAATTTGGCAATACAACTAAACAACAACAAAAGGCATGTGGACCTGTAGGAGAAATTTACAGGGACTTTCAGCTTTCCAAAGTATAGCAAGATTTTTATTTTTTTTTTATTTTCTTAGTACTGTCTTGATAGCAAACACCCTAAACTGTGTTTTCTGTGATATTGTTCTCCTAAATCTCTGGGATGTTATACACCGGCATGCATAAACACAAGCTTACTACAAAATACTCCACCGAGATCCCCAGAAACTAAGCAGCAAAACTATAAACTACTGGTTTAGTCCCTGAATGGAGCAAGGAATGTGACCAATGGCTCAGCCTACAGTTAGGTGGTGAAAGAAAGAAAAATTCCCCAGCTACAGATGTAATATAGTCAGAGAGGGGCTGTGAGAGGAAAACAAAGTACAGAAGAATGGCTCTTCTCTGTGAGGAAGTGAGGAAGAAAAGGGATGCCTTGTCTAGGTCTCAGCTTAGGTTTGAGAGAAAGGGAAAGCCCAGAGCAACAAAGGAGATAACGGTAGAGAAGAGCTATCAAAGGAAAATGGGGATTTTTGAATAACCAGCATTTTGTTTCTGGATGAATCAAAGGGCCCTGGCTCCCTCTGGCTCAGCCTAGGGTGAGGATGAACATTAAAGAGAGGGAATGCTGGAAGGTGCATAAATGGCTGGGGACTGGAAAGAATTATCTATAAGCAGCCAAGGGCTGATGCTAGAACTCTCTGGTGGAGCATATTCAGTTTCTGGAGGGAGAGGGATCCCTTGGGGTATGATAACCTACATATGGTTAGAGATGGGGTTCAGAGCAAGAGAGCACACAGCTACAATTGCAGAGACTCTGGAAAGGGGCTGCCAGAGGAGACAGAAAGCTGACAGAAGAAATATCCCTGAGGAATTTTTAGTTTTAAAAAGGGCAAAGGTACCTTGCTCAAGGCTCAGCGTAGCATTTGGGTTGAGGGAAAGAATAAGCCCAGAACTACATTTGCGGAGGGGTTGTGGAGTGCCTTTGAACATAAAATAAGGTTTGATTCTTATAATCTTTTGTGACTATATCTTCTTTATACAAGATAACGTAACAAGGACACATTGATGTTGTGCCACTAGGGCAAGGAAACTGCCACAAATATCTGAAAACTTTCATAATAGCAGATGATGTACATCCTACTACGATCAGAGATGAAATTGAGGAGGCAGATTTTGTATTTAACAACTTTAGAGGAATGTTATTTCAATTGAAATCAGAGTTAATATTAAAAGGAAAAAAGTTATATATATAATTGATTTCCCATGTTGAAAGGGACTTGCGGTCTTGTTTGACAGCATGTTGAAAATGAGTCAAGTTTTCCCAGGCTGCCAGGAATGCCAGCCATACCCTGGGGTGCATCAAGCACGGCATTGCCAGCCGCTCTAGAGATGTGATTGTCTCACTCTATACTGTGCTGGTGTGGCCTCACCTCGAGTACTGGGTGCAGTTTTGGGCACCACAGTACAAAAAGGACACAAAACTGTTGGAAAGTGTCCAAAGGAGGGCAACAAAGATGATGAAGGGTCTAGAGGGGAAGAAGTATGAGGAGAGGCTGAAGTCCCTTGGCTTGTTCAGCCTGGAGAAGAGGAAACTGAGGGCAGACCTCATGGCAGCCTACAGCTTCCTTACGAGGGTGAGCAAAGGGACAGGCGCTGATCTCCTCCCTCTGGTGACCAGCAATAGAACCCAAGGGAATGGCATGGAGCTGCGACAGGGGAGGTTTCGAATCAGGAAAAGGTTCTTCACCGAGAGGGTGGTAAGGCACTGGAACAGGCTCCCCAGGGAAGTGGTCACCACACCGAGCTTGACTGAGTTTAAGAATGCTCTCAGTCATCTGCTCTGATTGGGCTGGTCCTGTGTGGAGCCAGGAGTTGGACTCGATGATCCCTATGGGTCCCTTCAAACTCAGGGTATTCTATGATTCTATGATGCTTATTTCCTGGTTAAACTGCTGGACTGTCAAGCCTCCAGCAGATGTTTCTGGGCCTTCAAATTCTGCTTCTGTAAACATACAGTAAGATTTGGAAGCAAGAAAACAAAACAACAAAATAATGTCAGTAACTGAAGAACACCTTGTTAATATAGTGGTCTGAAAGAAAAAAAAAAAACACTTTTTAGTCACAACATAGCAGGATTGTACAGACTTTTTTTGTTTAGATTGGACATTAGGAAGAAATTCTTTACTGTGAGTGTGGTGAGGCATTGGAACAGGATGCCCAGAGAAGCTGTGGAGACCCCATCCCTGGAAGTGTTCAAGGATGGCAATCTGGTCTAGTGGAGGGTGTCCCTGCCCATGGCAGGGGGGTTGGAACTAGATGATCCTTGTGGTCCCTTCCAGCCCAAACCATTCTATGATTCTATTCTGTGATTCTGTCTCTAGCGGTAAGATAGCTGGGGACATACTTAAAGGAAGGAGAAATGACATGGGCTTCCTCTGTGATAGAGTGGCAGCAGTGAAAATAACACAGTGGGTCTGACCATCACCTGATTAATCTACAACATTTCTGAGAAAAGAGAAACTCTTTAGTTAACCATACATGTTGTCAATGACGAGACTGTTTTACCTTAACTAAACAGTACACTGTGTCTGGGATTGATCCAATTTAAGTTTTTTCCTTAACCATAATATGATTTGTAGTACTGCAGATGAAATATCATTTTAAATCCTTTCTCCCTAGTGATTTTAGAGAAAACAAAAAAAACCCTACAGGTTTTTCCCCTGCTATCAACATTCTTCTTCCTATGCGTTGCATTATTTCAAAGAGCTTTGCTATTGCCATCTGAACTGCACTGGATTTCTAATTCATTTTCTTCTGTTTTTTAAAAGTGATGTTTTCCTACATAAAGACAGTGATAAATTTTACACCATGATTGCTAGAATTTTAGGAAATTACTTTATTGGTAGCAACTTGGCAGTCCCAATCCCTGATTCAATAGTAAAGTGACTCATGCGTCTCGACTTCCTCTTTGAAAAGGCAGTGCAGACTATTAATTTTTTGGTGTTGCAGGTTGTGAGCACTCATGCATATGGAAAGACATTCAGGCACACACGAGCAATTATATTCCTGGGGAAAGCATAACGCTTTAGCCTTATTCAGAGCATAGAAGTGATTTGAATTAAATTTAGCTCATAAAAACATCTACATATTCTTTTAACAGCATGTAAGTCAATAAATGAGTAGGAAGGACTATTCTTTATTACTATTTCTGTACCTGAATTCAAAAAGATACAAAATGTATTAAGTTTGTGCATTGTTTTCACTTCCAGTTCAACTAAAAATGGAAATTTGTGAGAAAACTTTTTAAGTATTTCTCTGTTTCTTACCAGGAATACCAGCTGAGTACTAGTAATCAGAAATGGAAAGAGAAAAACTGTAATCCTTTGTATTCTCAAAATGGTTACAACTTAACTTTTTCCGCAGTTTCAGAAGTAATTACCATTATCTTTTGGATTTGACTTCAATGGTTTCAGGATAAAAATACAATGTGTATTCCATGCATTTTTAACATGCTTTGATTGACTACTAAAAACAGTTGTGTATCTCCAACTCTGGAAGACACCAATGGATGTAAATACACAAAACTACGTAAAACAAATACAGGAGTCTTAGCATCTATTATTCTAATCAATTTACAATGATTTGCACTTTCAACAATTGTAATGAAAATCGGGAAATTTTACCATGGAAATCAAAACAAATTCAGACAGATACAGGAAATTCCACTTTGGGATCATGCTCTGTACTAGTAAAACACTAAATTAGATTATGAATTCTTGGGTGGATTGGTTAGATCATTTACCTTTTTGAAATTGATTTTTAAAATTTTGATAGAAATCCTACAACTGATGTTTTCTAAAGGGACAAGATTTGTCTGTAATTCAATGAAAAAAATCTTTACAGACTGAAGATCAAGAATAGAGAAACAAATTAATCTGTTCTCATTCATTATATTTTGACTTTTCACCTGGATGAATATTTCTAAAAGCTTTTGAATCTGCTTCTGTTGGTTTCCAACTGAATTATCTTTGAGTCACAAAGGTGAAGGTTGGTAGAATTTTGTAACATATTTTGTTAATACTTGCACACCTTCCAATTTGATGAAAGTGCAGAAAATCTTTGGTTAAAATAATCTACAGACACCATGTATTTTTCAAACACAGTCAAAGTGACAGTGCAAGAGCAAGCGGAGAAAAAAATGATCTAAGTTAAAAAAAAGTACCTGGTAACTTTAGTTGGATGATTAATAGGGCATCGAAGAACTTGAACAACAGACATTTATTAATGATGGGAGAAATAGAATTGCCAAAGAGAAAAGCAAAAGGAATACTAAGTCTTGAAAGTAGAGCTGTGCCAAGAGACAGGTGGACTTGAGGAAGCCCTGCCAGGAGAGAGGAAGGACATATGGAAGCTGCTGAAGTAGTGGCACATCTGTCATTACAAATGTTAGAGGACATTTTGAGTTATGGGTAAGGAGAGATTAATGCTCAGAACAGAAAAAGCTGTTGGATTAATGTAAGACAGGGCAAGCTGGGAACTGTGTATTTAGAGGAGTTTGGCCCATGAACTACAACAAAAAACACATTCTAAGGCAGAAATGCCCTTGGGCTGGATCCTGCCTTTTATTTCTCAATCAGTAAGGCCTAAAGTAATCCCCTTAGAGATGCTGTAAGCAGGGCCAAACTCAAGTTAGGCAAAGGCAGAAAGTACAGTCTTCCCTCCTTTTTTGGAGTGGAATTTCTGTTCTGTCCACAGTGTTTTCCTCCCTTGTCACACTTCATTTCCGTCACTGATTGGAAGGAATAAATAAGTTTCATTAAAAGATACAAACCTATAAAAGAAAAGTGCAAGATTTACTCATGCGGCACCCTGGTTCCTGGCAGCACGGTATAGAACTGCAGGATTCAGCGAGGAAAAGTGCCTGTGTCTGGAAAGCACTTAGCTCATCCACACAGCTCCAAAATTCACCATCAATAGATGAAAGCTGGGCTTGACACAGGAATTTCTACCATAGCTTTCCTGGTATACCATGTATCAACACTTCTTTCGTCAGGTCTCTCACACTGATTACCCTGAGGAAGGATTTGTGTCTTTTTTAGGTGTCTGACGCCTAGAATAATTTTGACTGCTTAACAAATACACAAATAATAAAAATAAAAAGAAAACTACAATTCAGACTTTTGTATAATTATGATGCAACGAATGCATCAAATGACTCTCAGTACAGAATATAAAAATTAAGAGAAAGGAATAAATAAACTACTGAGGTGAGCTAGAAGGTGAGAGCTTTGTCTGCAGCATGTTTTGGTCACCAGAGCTAATAATCCCACATCTAAAGAACAGGGCCAAATGGGAACAATGGCACCACCACCACAAAGCATGCTGTGATGGCCAGAGGCAGACACTAACCAGCTGCTTAGATCCAACTGCCTTGGAAGCACCTTGGGTCCAGGAAGGAGTCAGCTTTCATTTCATAAATCAGGCAGGCAGTAACATAAAGAAGAGGTCTGGAAGAGCTGTTCTACAAAAACGGACATTCCAAAATGCTGTTCAGTATCATTGTGTCATTACAGTGCTCCAAATCCATCCATTAGAATTATGAAATCCCATGTGATTGAACATCCAGGTTTCTCTGACTTTTTCCCCCCTTCTTAAGAGTAACATTTATTAAAATATTTATTTACCGAGCCTCCCAACAGATGAGTTTATTTGAATAACAGCATATTATAAGATCTTGAGCTGAAGGTTTCAGTTTGTTTGACCTCTCTCACTAGGGAATTTATAACATGTTTTCGAGCACGGATGTTACAGTAGTCTTCACTGATATGTATAATTCTAATGAGCTTTGGGGAGCTTTTTAATCCCAACAGAAGGTGGAGTTGAGTAGGCTAAAGCTCACTACAGTTACAAATATCAAAGAAAATAAAAAGAGCCTTAAAAATTACTAAAGTGTTAGAATTTTCTTAGTGTCATCCTCAATATATCAACTGATAGTAAATTCTCCAAGAGCTAAATCATATCAGCTAAGATCTACCAGTATTTTCATAACACATTGCCAATTTAACATTTACCTTTCCAGTTTCTGTGTGTACAGTTGTCATGGTTCAACTCGGCTGGCAGATAAAACAACCACACACAGCCATTCACTCACTCCTCACCCTGGTGGGATGGGGGAGAGAATTGAAAAGAAAAGAAAGATAAAACTTATGTGTTGAGACAGAGACAGTTTAATAGAATGCAAAAGGAAGGTGGTGGTGGTAGTAATAGTAGTAATAATAATAATCATATATAAAACAAGTGATGCACAGCACTGTTGATCACAACACAAAGCTAATGCTCAGCTAGTTCCCAAGCTATGCCACCTCTTGGCCAGCCCCCAGTTATATGTGGAGCATGATGCCACATGGTATGGAATACCTCTCCGGCCAGTTTGGGTCAGCTGTCCTGGCTGTGTCCCCCTCCCAGCTTCTTGGGCACACCCCACCTTCTTGTTGGCAGGACAGTATGAGAAGCTAAAAAGCCCTTGACTGCTTGGCAACAACTAAAATATTAGTGTGTTATCATCATTATTCTCATCCTAAATACTAAACAGCACTATACCAGCTGCTAGGACAAAAATTAACTACCCCTGTTGAAATCAAGACAACAATATTTTGTGCACTAATGTTAAATCAGTGCTGTAGTCCTTCTATCAGAGATGCTGTATGAATCCTTGGCATGAGGAGACAGTTTTCCTCAGTGAAACCAACTGTACTAACAGATGTATGGATGCATTCACTGTAGGAATTCTTCACTGATGTCATTTTATGAAAATGCCTGCAGCAAGAAAGTGCACTTAATAGATACACACCTGAAGGCTTCAGGGACAATAATTCTGTTATAATAACAACTCAAATACTTTACTATTCAATTAGAAAATATTAAGAAAAAACTGTCCCAGTGTAATTGTTTTTCCTTTAGGAGATAACTACTGATAATATAATTTTTTTTTCTCGGTGACTGTCTAGTACAAATACTGACATAATTGTTTTTCCTTCAGGAGAGAACTACTGATAATATAATTTTTTTCTTGATGACTGTTTAGTACAAATACTGACATTTCAGTGTTCTTGGCATTTCAAACTACAGCTCATACCACTTGTACTGATTAAAGATCCCATTACCCTTTCATAATAGAATAATTTTTTGCTTAAGAGACTCTTTGCCACCAATAGAGTCTTTCCAGGTCTCATACATATAAGATTGGGTGTGATCCAAGGCCAGCTAAAGCTGGCCAAATATTTTCTTTTCTCAATGGATTTTAATTTGGAATCTATGTTTCTCAGTGTCTCAGTTCTCCTTTTGCATAATGAAGTTAATCATACTATTATATCTCAATGGTGTTGTGAAGTTAAATCCATTGACGTCCAGTGAAGCACTCAGATATTACAAAGAGGGAGAAACAAATTAAGCATATGGCTGAATGGACCTAGCTAAAACTTAAAGTGGATAATTACACTTTATCTACCCCAAAAATCACATTGGAATTTACATTCCATGCACTAAGCTACAGTATTCCCCTCCGGCATTCACAGTGTTGCTCTACACAGATAGCTACCCTATTTCACTACAAAGAAGCTACGTTTCAATGGACTAGAAGTGTATGATTTGTAAAGTAGTTTGCAAATTTTCTAGATGGAGAGAACTAGCAACTAGCATAACGACAGATTCTCCTTTTCTTTCTAATTAATGTTTTAATTGTGGAAGCAAATCAAACAAATATATATAACAAGAAAAGGATAGTCAATTGTTATACATTATTATTACCCAATTTTTCAAGGTAAAATCCAATTTCTTTACAAAGAGTTTGTAGGAGGAGTTTTGTGGCTTCCTATCACTTTATTTTCCATAATATTTTTATGTATTATATGTCATAACCACAACTAAAGATATTAATGCCTGTTAAGCTGTATATGAAGTAAAGGAATAACATAACTCAATTATTTCTTTTCTCCTGTGAATGTGAGAATTTATAATACTGAATGTTTTGTCCGGTTTCTTTCTCTAGGACACATCTCTGCCGTTATGTAGTGTCAGTCTTCTCTGTAGAGATAGCTTCCCAGCTTCCCAGACACTCTGACTTTCTTTCACTAGGAAATAGTCTTACTATGCAGCATGAATAAAAGTATCAGCATAACATCAGAACAAGCAAAATACCTTGTTAATAAGAAACCCACTACCTGTCAGGTTCACAGTTGCAGAAGCAAAGAGTTTGGACAATTAATTCAGAAGACCATGATGGCCAGAAGAAAAGGAAAGGAAATCTCCTGTTTCATTCGGGAGACTAGGCAGGTTTGAATATGAGGTTTGACAGGCTCATGCAAATGTGAGTGATTTTATGCAAGCTAATAGAATAGCATACTGAAACAGAGTTTGCCTTTAACTGGAGCTGGCAAGCTGGAAGGAAAGCCCATTAAGCCTGAAGCTCATAAGGTTCATGGTGTGTTAGACCACCCAGAGAGAATTAAATTTTCAAAGACTTTCTACTTGTCCAGGAGCTCTCCCACACTGAGAACAAAATTGTTCAATTATCAACTATTTAGAATCTAATTGAAAAAAAAATATAAATTCAGTTTGCATCATGATTGATTAATCCTCTGGAGAAGAGCATGATCTTTCATTGTCATTCATTGTTCCTGACCATCCACAGGAAAAAATTTTGCCCCACAGAGCGGTGCTGAAGTTGCCCATCAGTAGCTTTCAGGACTACCAGACCATAGAGATAATCAGCAACAGTTTAGAGAGGAATTGCACAAACTTATAGACAGACTGCTCCTTCACAATGGAACTACAAAAATGCAAGTGAATCACATCTGAAAGTCATTCTGTGAAGATTGAGAATTTGAAGGCAAATCTTAGAAATCTGTGCTTAACTCCTTTATACTAAGTAGTGAAAATAGAAAAATTGTGAAAATTAAATGGAACAGATGGTTAAAGAGCAGATAACATATCTCTCCAAAGATAAGGGGATAGATAGTGTTTCCATTAAGCTTAGCAGTTTTCATTTCAGAAACTGGAAAAGGAAGGAGGAATACAGACACTCTCTGTAGCCTAGCTAGACTATTTTACTGTTCAGTAAACAAAAGGAAGACTATTCTAGCACTCAAAATTCATCTGTCCAGCAAAGCACAGCCATCCAGTAATGCTAGAAACTCTATACAATGTATGCATTTGACAGGAATTAAGACATCCCTAAGCATCTGCATGTGACTAGTTTAAATAGCCACAGATCCTGTGTCATGGTATCAGTATATAATGACCTTAGTTTGCTCCACAGGAAAAGCAAACTGCAATTTTCTAAGTTATTTTTCTGGCAGGACTGCTGCTTTCTGTGGCTTTGTGTAGACAGCAAATTGATTATGGATGTGGTTTACTGACGGACTTCTCTGATTCTCCCTCCTGCTCTGCCTACCTGAAGTCACAGGCTCTGGACATCACACAGAACCTCACCCCCTCCATATCCCAAGGTTATACTGCACCCATTGTTCAAGCACACTCTGGTACACTTCTCAGTCCATAGGCAGGGATGGGACCAGTAGAGTGAGTAAAGAGTTGGAAGTCAAGCAAAAGAAATGACAGCTTTAGCCCGCCATCAGCAGAGAGGAACAAGACAAGGACTGGTGAATAGGCACAGAACAGGCTCCATAGGGACTACTAGCAGATTAGCCATGGTCAGAAGCCAGGGATCACATTACCAGCATCTCCCACTGTTGCTTAGTGCTTCAAGCTCCTGCTCTTACACCACCAACCAGAAGCAAAGCCATTCAAGATGAGAGCTGTAAGCAAATGCCATGTACAAAAGTCACTCTGGGCAGTTCTGGAGATGTCGAAATGACAGTCCATAGTCACCATTACACACCTGCTGTCCATGATGTCAGTCCATCCCTGAGTCTGACCAACTAAGAGCGTAGCACAAGGTAGTTGTACTGCAAAAATAGCTAGCAGAGCCTCAATGATTATTCAACCATTTTCTGAAACACCCAGAGTCTCTAAATCCACTTGCAACTTACAGGAGACTACTAGAGAGACCAGGTCAGCTCCATTCCCCCCACCTCCTGTGCATCCTTCTGTAGTCTGACTTACAAAGTTGAGAAGTGCAGAAACCACTACACCTCAGCTCAGAGCCCTCATATGATTCCTTAAACATCTGAAGAGTTCCCAATGCCAGTCAGTCAATCTTCCTCAGGCAGTGCTTCAGAGATGCTGCCTATAAAAGAATTAGCGTGGCCTACTTGTCTATACACAAGGTTATTGTTTAGGACTCAGGAATTTCAATATGATAAAAGAAGAAAAGACCAGAAGAGGCATGTGACTAGAAGCTCCACTGGTTCTTGGGGCACTCACTGAGTCTCATGGTTTTCCTTAATGTCTTACTTTTCTCCTTTATATCCTCATGACAAATTTTATTCTTCTTCTCCTGCTTCCTTCTGACATTTGGCATAGTTAATTTTCATAAGATGATGACTATTTCTTGCCTTGCAGGTGTGATTCCTTGAAGGAGGCGTGTTGCTCTATACACTTGAGTCCAATCCATCCTACATGTATGTAACCCGTTTTGCTACGAGGATGAGAAGAAAGCAGGAACAAGCAGCCTCACTCACCAAATAGTATGTGCTTCTCCCCCAGGGCAGATCAGGTGACAATACGTTCTGTTTAGCTATGAGAAGTTGATGATGGCCTGTAGCAGGCCTCTTGACCACAGATCTCATCTGAATCACTGACAACAGCAACAGCAGCAACAAGCAGCACAAATGTTGTGCACACTCAGAATGGAGGCTGTGAGTGAAGGCTGCCCCTTTTATAGAAGGCAGTGGGTACATAAGGCGTTCTTCCCCTTTTAATGAAAAAAGGGTCGATTTGCTGAGGTGAAAAGGTACCTGATGGACTGTAAGGCACCAAATATATACTCTAGATAGCACTGGTGCATTTGCTTCATGGAGGATCTGAACCTGAGCACACCACCTGGGTAGGAGTTCAACCACGACCGGGAC
Organism: Psophia crepitans; assembly: GCA_013399095.1. Classification (NCBI taxonomy): domain Eukaryota; kingdom Metazoa; phylum Chordata; class Aves; order Gruiformes; family Psophiidae; genus Psophia; species Psophia crepitans. The sequence continues at coordinate 97,856 of VWZZ01006232.1, read as the reverse complement.
CTCGCACCAGAGATGTTCCCTACTGGTACATCCTCAGATTAGCCAGTCCCTCTGCTATCTATTGAACAGGTGAATGCAAATGGCAACCCGTTATTAACCACTTCTAATGAATCATGAAGCATTCAAAAACAATATCATAGTATCAATAAACTACAGATTTTATATTTAAATATAAATATTTGGGGAGATAATTTTCCATGCATCCTGAGAAATTAATCCAGCAATAAAACATTTTATGGGAAATGAAACATGGAATAAGAATCCCATATGCCAGTACAGGTTGGGGACCGACCTGCTGGAGAGCAGTGCAGGGGAAAGGGACCTGGGGGTCCTGGTGGAC
>VWZZ01006232.1:75921-97200 GCA_013399095.1 Psophia crepitans | reverse complement strand
TGTTCCTGAGTGATGTGCTCTAGGTGGCCCTGCCTTGGCAGGGGGGTTGGACTAGATGATCTTTCGAGGTCCCTTCCAACTCTTGTGATTCTGTGATTTTGCTATTAAAAGAAAGTCAATATTAAATAACATCGTTCCACTGTAAAGAGTAACTCTTTTCTTTGATGACCCACACATCAACATCACTGTGTCATTATTTTCATTGAACATTAATTCATACTTTCAGTTTTATGTCTTGCACCACCACAGATGGTTTCAAGGCAGCATAGGAGATGCACAGAAGACATCCATGACAATATGCATTCATATTATATATATATTTATGTGCATGTATGTATATTTATTCACAGCACAGTGTATTATACATATACTCCAGCTACAAAAAGAAATAAGTTATATGGAATATTAAAGGAACAATTGTGAAACCATGAAAATAGAATCTATTGTCAGATTACATATCAGGTAGAAAAAAAAATTAAAAGTAAAACTTATATATATGCAATGAGTTTAAATAAAAAATAGCATGAAAATAAAGAAACATTTGTAGGGAAAATATCAGACTGGAATCATTTGTCAAAAGTCAAGGCTTGTTACCTGGTTCATGGCAGGATTGCTCAACAGTGCCAGAAAAAAATCTAAATCCCTGGGAATTTATGCTCTTAGGTGAACATTAAGAAATTCACTATTTGAAAATGATGGCAACTAAGGGTAGGGGGAGATGGGGGGAGGTATCAGCTGTGATCTCTGCTTGAGGAAAAAAAGCAAATTTAATCCCTCTTCATCACATGGTCAGCTAAATGTTTATATTTAAGGAATGTAACCCCTCATCTAGGTAATATAAAGCCCCATTAGAAGTTTTGGTTAATAGGAGAAAATATTCAAAAACTCAATTTACAGAAAATTAAAATTAATAAATAGCTTTCTTATCTGAGCGAGTTACCTTCTAAGTCCCAGAACGCCTAATTTAAGAGAGACCTTTCTGCATTCATCTCAGAATATGAAATGCTAATTTGTTAGGAAAGGAAAATGTAAAGAATTTATTTAAGTGAAGAAATGCTTAAAATATTTTAAATATGTTTTGGTTTAGATAGAATTATTTTTTAATCCATCCGGCTGGCTATCCTCATGTCATGGTCTTATTAAATGGAAATTGTTATGAAGTTTATATGTGAAAAATTGCAATCATTTTGTTCTCTGCAATAATAATTTTGGTTGAATAGACTGGATCATATAACAGAGAGACAGCTAGTATTCCTTATGTTTTCATTTATGAAAAGGGTACAAAATGTTTATTGAAACAACAAAAAAATTCTCATTTGGGCTTGAAGAAACTCAGTCATTCACATCATGTTCATGGAAAATATTACTATTTTATAGCTAAGTTTCTAAGTAATTAATATGCTCCAGAACATTAACCTAAATTGGATTTACCAAAGTCAACTACACAAAGTAACTAACAGGCAATCCACGTGTGAGAAACCAAGTGCTATTTGTTGTCAGAGGTAGCTGTCAAAACAGGGTCTAGAAAGGGTTAGGACTCAGAAGTTCTACGGACACTTAGAAGAGAACAAATCTGTGCTTTCACCTTCTCTTTCAAAAATTAGCTTAACCTGTCTTTTTGGGTACAATTCCTCTGTGAATGAGATCCCTAGAAAACTAATATCCCTAAGTCACTTTGAAAACATTCCTTATGGCTGGAAAGCTGTATAGAGGAAAAGGACCTGGGGGTGTTGATTGATGCTCGCCTGGACATGAGCCGGCAGTGTGCCCAGGTGGCCAAGAAAGCCAACGGCATCCTGGCCTGTATCAGGAATAGTGTAGCCAGCAGGAGCAGGGAGGTGATTGTCCCCCTGTATTCAGCCCTGGTGAGGCCGCACCTCGAGTACTGTGTCCAGTTTTGGGCCCCTCACCACAAGAAAGACATCGAGGCCCTGGAGCATGTCCAGAGAAGGGCAACGAAACTGGTGAAGGGGCTGGAGCACAGGTCTTATGAGGAGCGGCTGAAGGAACTGGGCTTGTTTAGTCTGGAGAAGAGGAGGCTCAGGGGAGACCTTATTACCCTCTACAACTACCTGAAAGGAAGTTGTGGTGAGCTGGGGGTCAGCCTCTTCTCGCAGATAACTAGTGACAGGACAAGGGGAAATGGCTGCAAGTTGCGCCAGGGAAGGTTCAGGTTGGAGATGAGGAGAAGGTTCTTCTCTGAAAGGGTGGTCGGGCATTGGAACGGGTTGCCCAGGGAGGTGGTGGAGTCACCATCCCTGAGGGTGTTTAAGGAAAGGTTAGATATGGTACTTAGGGACGTGGTTTAGTGGGTAATAGGTGGTGGGGGGATGGTTGGACTAGATGATCCTTGAGGTCACTTCCAACCTTAATGATTCTATTCTATTCTATTCTTAAGGATGCTGTGGTGGTTGCAATAAATTTGCTTGTTTTCAGTGTATCATAAGGTGCCTGCTTTGTCTAAAAAAGTGTAAGTGAGGTCCTTTGTCTTGCTTGTTTTGTCCTGGGTCAGGTGAGTATCTCTAGAAGAGTTTCTCTTACTGGAAGAAATCATGGATGCTTGTTTGAAGTAGCTTCAATAATACAGTAAATTGGGAGAGGACGAATAAAAGCTGAATAGGGCAAAGAATATGGTCTAGTTCAAAAGGGGAAAAGATAACAAGCAGTAACCTATAGGAGGGCAGGTTGCAACAGTGGGGAGCTCATTTACAGCAAGATGCAGATCCAAAACCAGGGCTCAGAAATGATGGAAAAGATGACTTTCAAAGGGATCCCAGTAAGAACATGTGGAATTGGTGCAGCTAGGAAAGGTGTTTAAACGTTGACTTGAAAGAAACAGATGAAGAAGATGCTGCCCTAGAAAAGACACAGGTGGCAAGTGGAGAGAGAAGTTTTCAGGCCTTTCCTTACTGCTTGCGCCTCTCACCTTGTCGTCACATTAGAATCAGTGCAATGTTAGGCCTGAGCTACGTGATCTGTCTTTGGAGTTGGTCTTGCCTTGGAGCATGGACCAGAGGATCTCCAAAGGTCCCTTCCAGCCTAACTTACTCATCAGTCCTATGACCTTTGAGGGGAAAATTTGCATCTTCATTCACAGCAACAATGTAGCACAACAAATTGTAGTGGAAATAAACAAATAGGCACTATGAATTTGATATGTGGAAGCTTTTCCATGAATGTGAAGAACACAGGACTCTCTCAGCCCATGGCTGATGCCTACCATTTCCTATCACTTGCCTCTGTCACTGTGGATCTCGTAAGACCTGCAAATGTAGATTACATTCCCTACCAGTGAAAGCATAAACAGACTCAATCTTCTTAACAGAGTAATGTGGGAAAAAATCCCACCCAAACCTTTACAGACTTTATTATATTGGTATAGTACGACCTTTTGTGGGAAGACTTTGTGTCCACAGATGTACAGATGAAATCCTTCTCTTAAAGTCATTGGAACTAAAAAAGGAAAGTGAGAATCTGTTAGACAGATTTCCCCAATTAATTTCACTAAAAATGACGGTGAAATTTCACACACTGAATGTATGCTTCTATTATTAGAAATATAATTGAGATATTCAAAATTCTATTTTTAATCTGAAAAACATGCTCTGAAACCTATTACAGAAAAGTTTCTCAGAAAACCATTGAGTCAACAGGAAGAACAGACAAATTAAGCAAAATTTTTACACAAACTGTCAATTCAGTGACGGAATGTTTTGCCTAATATCTTTTTAAGTTACTGAAGATAGATATGTTTTTGCTTCCATTAAAAGACTATTCCAACCTGCTTGATCTGACTGTAAGGACTTTTTTCCTGGTGCCAAGTTAAATTCAGATAGTTTCCTCCCATCTTTCAGAAATTACATCATTGAATTAATCAGGTAGAAGCATTGGAATAGCGAGCAGTGAAACATTAACTTGCTTCTCAAGGAAGCATAGGTGTTTTGAGGAAAATTAGAACGGAAAGCTTGTAAAGTTTTAATAATATGCAAGTGAACTTTGTTTGAGGTTTACTTCCTCTGTATTTTTTCCCCAGAGGAGAACAGCATCACTAGCTATCTCTCAGGAACATACTGGGAGGGTACGATGAGGTCCATTATTTCCAGAGGCAGCTTATGGTCTTGGTAAATGCTCACCTGTAGGGAGCTGAGAAGTCCCACTCAAATGTCTACACATAGAAGCAATATCTTACATGGAAAGTAAAGCATTTAAAACAAGCCCACCAGCTGTGGACTGTGAACTGTATCCATAAAAATCAGTGACACCGACAGTGTTGAGTACATATTGCCTAAGCTCCTAGATGCCTGGCCTCCACAGTAGACTCTGGATCTCTGGGCCAAGTGCATTGGCTCCCTATTTTGTTTACATAGCTAGGAGTCTCAGAGAGACAAGCATAACAAGTATGTTCAGTGATGACTTGCCAACATCTAGACATAGAAAGAAAAACAATCTGAGCAGAAGTATTACATCTTAGATCTGTCTTATTGTAAAATTTTCTGACTTTGTGCTTCAGAAGTAAAATAAGCATCAGCACTGTAGCACTGGGTCAGGCACTTCTGCAGAGAAATGGTATTTAAAACGTATTTCTGTCCTCCATTCTTCACTGATCAATGCTCCCTTTCCTTGAAACGCACACAGGAATATAGAATTCCCCCAACCACTCAATAAAGTCAGAATTTTTTTCCCTTCCTCATTCTGCTGAAGAGTAGAAGTACTTCAAAAGGGAGGCTTGAGAGTAAGTACTGCTTAAGAGTAGTGTATGATCCCAAAGTTACAGTATCATCTAGGGAGGCAGAGACGTGGGTTTGTAGCCTTTCAGGGGCTAAAGGTATTCTACCCAAGTGTTCTGCAAGCTAAGGCACTATTGGCAGTAAAACGATAATAGTTTGCTACCTCCACATTTTTAACATAGTTGTGCACTGTCTGAGAAGCAACTTAAACTGCCTGCACAAAATCCCTTATTCTGCTGCTGCTTTGGCAATGGTGTTTTAGACCAGCTTCAGCTCACAGCTTGCTCACATATCTATCATGATGCCGTTACCTGGATGCCTGGACTGTTGATGTCTGCACAGTTGCGTAACTTTGGAGGCACAAGCAGGTGATGATCTCCAGAAACTCTCCTGTGTGATCCTCAAGAGCACTATGGTGTTTACATGTCTGCAGGACTTGGCAGCTATTAATCAGGATTTTCAGGCTCTCCACTTGGGATTGAGAGATTTTGGTTCTGTTATCTAACCTTTAGCAAAGTTCCTTTTCGGGGATCTGGCTCTGTGCAATACTGAAGCTGAGTAAATGTCAGATACTCTCAGTAAATCATAGAATAATAGAAAATTTTAATAATAGACTTGAAGGGGAATGGGAAAGATCATACAGTCCATCCAAATCTTTCAAACCAGGATCAAGTCTAAATACACCATTCCAAACAGTTGCCATGTGTGATTTTAAACTGCATCTGCTGCTAAAATTCCACAATATTTCTTTGCAGACCTATTTCAGTGCTTGGCTGTCCTCACCATAAGCAAACGCTCATTATGCTAAACTGAAATCCGTAATGTGACTAGAGACCATGCTAGATAAATTATATAAATAATATACTTTTTCATGCAGATAATTGGTTTTTCAGAATAAGCCTTGTTTCTTTAAAAAACCTTCAATTACTTTAATTTTTGTGTGCTTCTTTCCTGCGAGCTGGTTTGATGTGATCCAAATTATTTCCTCCAAAAAGTTGCTTTAAAGATTTATTTTCTACTACATCATTTTATTACTGAAATGTTCTCAATAAAAATTACTATTTTATGCCAGTCTATTCTCATAATGCTAAGTGTGGGTTTGCATAAGAAAAACAACAATCCTTGTCCTAAAATAGATAGAAAAATGCCTAGCAGGGGTTTCAAGAATGTTTTGGTATATTTCTGAAAGCCTGGCAACATTTCCATTTCTTTTAGGATTAGCTGTTATCTAATAGCTGTCATAAGGGATCAAAACTAAGGTCTGATTTACTCATTGTGCCATCTCTTACAGTAGCAGGTGAAAAACATATTTTTCCTATATCATTGATGGCATTGCACACGTGTATGAATTTCACTCCCATCATCTCCCTTACAAGTTGAAAGAACCTAGCTCTGTAATCTCTCTTTGAAAACTTATGTTTGGATAGACACTTCTAGTTTCTTATTTCCCAGGGAGTCCAACAACTGTCATGACAGATCCAAATATTCCCATGTCTTGTTTCTGAAGGTAGCCAGTAGTGAATAATTGCAAGTAGAGTATATGAAATGCGAAAAAATACAGAAAGATTTTTTTCACTTCTGTGTCCTTCCCGGTTCCAGAAATAAGACTATGGCAGTGCCTGGCCTGCCCTAGTTAATTAATTTGCTTACTCCCACTACTAATCTTATTTATTCTTTTAACCACACCAGCTTTACAAATTAGTTCCACAGTATAAGTATACATTTTGCAAAAAAATAGTTTCTATTGTTTATTTAAAATCTCTTTTTTTTTTTTTTTTTTTAAATCTTCTACCCGGCACTATCCTTGGACACAACTAACTCTTCCATTCTAAGAAGCAATAAATAAATATTCTGTGTAAACCCTTCTCCGTAACATTTTTAAGTTCTTTATTATATCTCGTCTTAATCATCTCTTTCCAAGCTGAAGTGCCTTAGTTCTTGTACTACAATTACTAATTAGAAGACCCAGTTAGCAGAATGCATAGACAATTTCACTTTCAGCATGTAACTTACTTATCATCTTGCTATTGTAGTGTCACAGTTTCTTGAAGTGAATTCGTACTTGCCTCTTCTAGTTTTGTGTTCTGGTTGGGCTTTGTTTTTTTTTTTTATTTTAGTTGGGAATCAAAATAAGTAAGGGAATAAGTAGTTTCTGCTGTTGCCGTGCTAATGAAATTTCTGTAAATATGATGTTTTCTTCTAGTTATAACTGTAATTATAACTTACCTATTAGCTATAACTACAGGTAAAATATTACCTGCATTAAATAAACTCAGTCTCCAACAAAGTCAAGAATATTTGAAAATGCCCATCTCCTGTACTGAATCTTAAGGATAATGGATTTGGTATTTTCATAAGTTTGTTTTAAAAGTGTATGTTTAACTTCCTTTGAAAAATCTCATGGCGGCTTGTGGTTAAACCAATTGGTCTACATCCAATCAAGTGTACATTGGTTTGTGTGTGTGAATATATGCAAATGCGATACACTTCCATCCAGAAGCTCTAGTGAACTCATACATCATTCTAATTCTGAGCATATGAGGACACATTAACTGGACAGCAGATAAAACCCTACACCCAGGGTGGGTGGATTGGTGGGTATATCCATGCCCCTTATTCCAGCAGTGTCCACTGTTCAAGGTTTTGGAGAAGGCCAAGAAAAACTGAACCATAGAGGGAGCTTGTTTTTTCAGGAATGGTTATCCCCAAGTTAGATGACCAGATTAAATGCTTATATTTAAATGGCTAAATTTAGCAGAAACAAATTTGGGCCACTCAGATGCAATATAGCAATGAGAAAAGAAAAAAAGCCATCTCTGATCTCTTCATAAATAATGAAATCTAGCTGAGGGTAAGTTCTTGGTAGAGAAACTGAGGTATTTAGTCCATTTTATCTAGAAAGTTTATGATGTTTTGCCTAATGTAAAGATGAAACTCAGCTTCAGGAATCCATCAGCAACCTCCAGATTTTGTTTCTCTCTTTCCTGTCATTTCACTCTTCATTTGGCTTCAATCCAGGTATACAGAAAACCTTGTACAATAGGAGTTCATACTATTCATGTCATCAACGGTAAAGAAACTAATTCAGAACAGTACATCTCTTCCAAAGAAACTTTTATCATTATTTATATATCTAAAAGACAAGTGTCTGTCCCAGTGGGTGTGTAGTTTGTCTAATCAGGTGTTGCAGCAAATTTGGAAGACTGGGTATAAATTAACTCTACAGAATTATTTTCCTAAGTGCCAGGATATGTATTTAGTGTTAGGAGATCTGCTAGTACAGAACAAGTTCAGATACTGGTCCATGACTTATAATGGAATGTTTATATATAGGGACCTATTTTTAAAAAATAATGCTTCAGATGGTACAATAATCTTCATTTTATCTAGCACAGTATTATCTTGAATGTTTAATTTTAACAATTTCAAAAATGAAACGCTTTTTTCCTAAGACTACTAAAGTAGAAAAATAAGAATAGTGCAGTTTTTGTTGCAATAAGTCTTTTTCCCACATCTAATTAAAAATACAACATGTGTTAGACATGTTCAAAGAAAACAACTCTCTAAAGGCAGCAGGTATTGAGGGGATTCCATCTACATTTTCCACTGTTCGCATTTCGTTGAGCATGCTGAAAAAATGATCTCATCAAATTTGAGGTGGTGTATTAGATTTTAACAGATTGTTTTAAAACAATCATGAACTAACAGATACGTTGCTTTTTAAATATTTGCACAATGGCCTAAATCACCAGAGTACCTCTGGACAATTATTTTGCATTGTGCTATCCACAAAACTGTAAGTCATTCTGAGGAATAGATTATATATATATATATTAATGTTTTCATAGCAAATTGATAAGAAGAAAAAGTATTCTTAAATTTTTTTTCTAGGCTAACTAATCTGGTTTGAGCAATCTACTTGCATAAATTGGAGGCAGCTAATCATCCTTCTGAAGCAGAAAGTGCAAATTTGGTAACAGGCATCCACTTGTCAAAAGCAACCCCTCACCTCTGAAATAGGGCCTTATTTTTAAAGCTGACAAGATGGACAGCCCTGAGCTCTCTAAGTGAAATAAATGAAACTGAAAATAGATCAAAACACAGTTCACCTAAATAAAGAGTCCAAACCTCTGGAACTCCATTCTCATCGTTTTCTACATCTCTATTATTCTGAAGACTTCCAATTTAAGGAGACCAAACCAGAAATATTTGCTGTTTTGTTAAGGAATGGAAATGTGCATAGCTCATTGTTCAATTTACCGTATAACAGCATTAATGTATCCTTTTGTACTGCGTAATACTGACACGACAAAAATAGTACATAGATGTGTTTATTAGGATTTGAGGGATATCTCTGAAAATACGAACAGCATCTGCCTTCAAGGGGAGGGTGGATTATATTCACAAAAAATGCATATGTTCCAGTAAATAAATAAAAATCAGGTTTCATATAAGCTTCTGATTTAAAAGTTTTGGGTTTTTAGCTTTCCTGAATTTTTATACAAAATCCTATTACCACTATGAAAGGAAACACCAACACTATCTTTATTCAGGTTTCATGCCTCCTATGTAAGGAGAGTGAGCACACACATACCTACAATAAGGCAACTGTTAAAGATAATGTGCAACTGACCAAATAGATATAAAAAGTAGTATGAAATTTCGAATCTGAAAATCAGAAAGAAATGCGCAGCTGCTATATACTTTTAAATGTGATCTTCTTACATGTATTACAGGTATAATTTATTGTTTGTCAAATAACTTATCCATAACTACAGCTGAAATATAAGAAAAATTAGGGTATCGCAGTTTTGAGAAGGGACAAATGAACCCACGTATCTGACCTTTCAGCTACGTGCAACTTACACTGCAGTACCTCTTGCAAATTTAAAATAGTAGAAAAGAATAATTACTTAAAAGCCAAGTGTAGGGTTAAGAGAGTGTCTGCCATCTTACACAGATTAAATGATGGAGAAGATTGAAAATACTGAGTAGAACAGCTGATTCTCAATCCTATTAGAGCTTTGCAAATACTGAATAATGAAGATGATTTCTGTAGTGACAACATGGCACCTCTCCTACCCATTTTCATTAAAGTGATATATGGAACAATTTCAGGGGTACTGTATACCACAATCCCTGTAGCCACAAAATGCTAAACAGTAACAGGGGAGATTTTTTATATAAACAGATGACTTCTGTTGTTTGCCTTTGTGGCCCTATCTGGTGACTCCACTTGTACATGTCTTAAAGTACTTAATTTCAGTCTTCTTAACACTATATTGTGTTAAGAATTGTTCAGACACTATTGTGTGATATTCAAAACATGATGCAAGCTCAGTCATACAATTATCAATGAACTCCGAGCACAGCCTGGAAATTTTCCTAAAGAAGTCTACAAATTATTTCTCCTTGATTTTATTTGTTTTATTCTTCTTCTGTTTTGAAAGGGTTTGTGTATAAATAATTTTTACACCCTGCCACAAAACACCTCATTTTCTTTAGACTGGATTTTCTTCTGTGATACACTAAATGGAATTTGAGCAGGTTGTGCATATCAAACTTCAACTTCATTCTTTTTTGTTACTATGATTGCAGATTAAATTTTGAGGTTTTTAGGATGAGTGGGAACTAAATAACTAGTGTAAGTATTGTATTTGGATACACTGCAAAGTAATATCTGTCAATAACAGGCCTTGATTTGTTGCTCGCATGGTGGCATATTCTGCATCAATAAAAGCTTCAGCTCAATAAAGTCTCACCATGTTCCAGAAATACAAATTAGTGAAAATACACATTTTCAAAATGAATCAATCCTCATAAATGAATTTCTTCAACAAATGCTGAGTGCCTAAAATTTCCCTATACTGTCATATGACTGTTTGGCATTCAGGCCTTTGTCGTTTTTTTAATTTAGTAATGTTGGAGGCCTCTTTATTATAAAAATAATAACTGATTGAACTTGGAACACTTGAAAATTTTGATATCAATATTGGAGTGTGGAAAGGCAATCATGCTGAAACAAATGGGATATAGTGAAAGGATAGTATGGTAAAAGGGGCAAGAGAACTCAAATATCAGAAGAATATTTCAGAGTATCATATAATTTTTTTAGTTAAATAATATAGGATTAAATAACAATCTGTTTAAAGACTCCTATTCCTTAGTTATGGAAAAAAATCAACTAAAACAAGATCTAAACATGTCTTCCCTCTTTCTCCTAAATATGAGTAATGACAGTTTCCTAAAACTGTGAAGAGATATATAGCCGAATGAAGCACAATGAAAGTCTGATAGGTTCCCCACCTGAGTCATAGTTGTCTGTAAATAAAATATCAATTAAACTTTTTCCCAAAGGGGAAGTATAGGTTAATATTATGAAATTTGCATTTGTACCAAAAAACTCTCAGAATTTCTATCAGGAGAAAAAAATAAAATCCTTGCTGAAAAATTAAAACCAATCTGATATGACTTGTTAATGCAAACTAAAGCACTTTTTCATCCAGTTTAGTTTTACCTCTGTGTTCTGTCAGGATGAATTTCATTTACATGAGCTGCAAATAAGCCTGGAAGTCCTATCATCACACCTCCTCTACTACACCCAGGGATATCATGTACAACACACTAACATAATATTCTTCTGCACCTTTCCCAGGAGAAAGGATAGGGCTCACTTCTTTTGTAGCTGCTTTTATTTATTAGAAACGGCTGCTTATGCAATGAATAGGTTTTCCCAGTGCATTTCCCCTAGAAGCAGAACCAGATATGATCTATGTAAGCAATTGCCTATTATATTAGCTAATCATAGCAGCTAGGACATTTTTTCCTTATTGTAATGTAAATGATCCAGACTGAAGTCTCATTAAGTGTATTTATACAGAATAATCTCCAAATGCCACCAAGCTAAGCTACAACGTCCTTGTGCACTGTTTCCTTAAGGCAAGTTTTACCCCACTGTCTTCTAAATAGTCAGGGAGGCATGTACCGCAGAGATTTTGAATTTATTATTGCTTATTTCCTTCTTCAACAGCTAATAGTAATGCCTAAAGTAAAAAAAAAAATTAAAAGAAGCTGATAGAAAGAAGTCTTCTTTATGTTTTACTTTCAGACAAGAAGTTTAATCACTACAACCGATGCACTGTAGTTTTACTCACATGAGGAAGACTGACACAGTTGCTCTGTCTCAACCAATGGATCACGATAATTTCAAAAATACGGTTATTTTACTATCAAAAAGTACCAATAAACTAAAGTAAATTCAATGTATAGGAAAGGGATCAAACGTACTTTAATGTCTAGCTGTCCCCTTTTCTCTCCTTGTCTAGTTATTGAAGGAAGAAAGAGAAAACTGTTTCTATTGCATCCATCTGCACTGATGAAGTAGGAATACTAGCAAGAAAGTTGGATGATCAAACAAAATGTCTTGTCTTTTCAACATACTCAAAAGTAAGCATCTGTGATGCTTTGCAACTTAAAAAACACAAAAGTCAAACTTACCTCAGGAAAAAAATCTTGTTTTCACGCAAAAGCTCCATGACAGAAAGGCACCAAACTGGGAAGTCTCACCTGTCTATTGAAGCTATTTCTGGATTGTTCACTTAATTTTTTGGTTCCCAAGATCTGTTCTTCAAACACCACTGTAAAGCAAAACAAGATATATAAAAGATTAAGTGATCTAACTTAAAAAAATTGTATTTTTTGAAGTATGAGCACATTGACCAATTATGCAGTTTAATGAATCTGCCACCTTGCATCAGCAGTATTTTCTAAATTAAGTCATGTTCAGTATAAAAGCCTTATTGTTATTCAAAACACTTCTCAGCTACAGCTGTAAGATTTGATTAAATCAGTATGTGCCTACTAGGAACAGCTTGTTGAAGGAAAGCAGTGTGAAAATACATGCAATGTTCACAGTGCAAGAGGAACAAAATGACAGGCTAAATTCCACTGATAAAGTAAAAGTATGCATTAAACTCTAGCTTTCTGAGACTTTGCTTCTATTACAGCAAAGTTTTTTATGACTATAAACTGACAAAGCTAGGAAAATGAAGCAAAACTTTTGAGATTACTGTGCATATAGTCTTGCAATAGCGTCTCTGGCTGGTTTTGCTTCTTGCATACCAAAGCATGGAAGGTGATATAAAATTAAAACAACATGATATGCAACAAATCAGAGGTCATAGAACTACAGAATGGTTAAGGTTGGAAGAGACCTCCAGAGGTCATCTTGCCCAAATTCCCTGCTCAAGCAGGGCCATTTGGAATAGGTTGCTAAGGACCACATCCAGATAGCTCTTGAATATCTCCAAGGAGTGAGAGACTCCACAACCTCCTTGGGCAACCTATGCCAGTGAACTTCTACATTCACCAGGACCCCCAGGTCATTTTCTGCAAAGCTGCTTCCCAGCTGGTCAGCCACCAGCATGTGCATGTGCAGGTTGTTCCACCCCAGGTGCAAACTTTGCACTTTCCCTGTTGAAATTAAAGAGTTTTCTGCCAGCCCGTCCCTCCAGCCTGTCGCGGTCCCTCTGGATGGCAGCACGACCCTGTGAGGTATCAGTCACTCCACCCCATTTTGTTTCATCTGCAAAAGGTCAATGCTCATTTATCACAGTAAAAGGACAAGAAATGAGCATCAATTAGTTTCAATAAGCACAGTTAGAATTTTATTTTGATCTGCAGAATTTTTCCTATTATTTATGTCACATTATTTATGTTGGGAAGGTACAGTATCTGACATTTGCTATACAAACTAGACTTTCAGAAATGGCCACTAGTAATTAAAAATACCTACTACTAGGTGCAGGTCAACAGGAATTACAACATGCATTCTAGAAGATCAGCATTGACAAATGTTTGTTGTAGTTTATTGCAATGATTATGATTACTGAAGATATTTACAGTTAGCTAGCTTTGAGACGCATTCTGGAGGGTACGAGAAAATAGTGGAAGAGTTAGGATTTTGCTAAGAATAGGTTGTTGAAGTGCTATTCTCATATGCCTTAGAATCTCTTCCAAAATTAGTATGTATTTTTCAAATCATTATGAAGTTGTAATTATGAAAATAAAGTGAATATTTTTCATGTTCAATATGCAGGATTCAGCTTTCTACACCACTTTGGTGACTCTTCTATTTTACTGTTAAGTTGTCCTGCACACTAGAAACTGAAGTCAAACACAAAAGAAATATGCAGTGGACATTATAAGTGGCACATCATAAAGTTGCACCTTGAAAGAAATTTCATATTTGTAGATAGGCATGTATCTAGAAAAACATTGTTGTGCAGACAAAAAAAAATAAAATAAACTGGCATGATGTGATATTAACATAAATGATACATCTGATATCCCTTTTTGCTTAGTACTTCCAAAGACCTCAGGAAATCCAAAAGGGATTACAACAACAAATGTTTTATAGTGTTTCTAATGAGCAGAGGCTGCTGGGCGCTGGGAAGTTAGCCACAGCAACAGTACAAGCATTAACGTGGTAGATGCTTATCACTTTCCTGTCCTGGCACTAGAGCAAGGGGGTTCTGCCTCAGGAAAAGGAGGAGGTCTTTGGAAATCAGTTCATGATGCAGGACGACACTTTGGCGTGGTCTGCTGATACAACGAGAGGAGCAGAGCAACTCAGATGCACAAATAGAAACCACTACATGCACCATTTTACGTCACAGTTCTATAAATGCTTCCTCCTGTTCCTCAGGACATATTATCTGGAGCATTACAAATTCAATAAAGTCAATTAATGTGAACTATTTCTAGGTAGACTGCTCTTAAAATAATGGATTTAAGTCTCACATGAACTAATGTCTACTTTTCCAGATCATGATCTCTTTTGTGTCAGAGACAAATAACAAAATCTGACGCAAACCAGGGAGGTAGTATTCTGTTTTCAAATACAAGTCTAATTTCAAAAAATACAACCTCCAGCAGTTCTACTGTCACTACAATCAATGAAAGTGATAGCCTTGGAACTGTGAACTGCTTCCTCAGTCACATCTGCTACTGCAATATTTATGAATTGCATTCCTCATCATCATAATTTAACTGCTACTGTTATTACAGAGACAAGAGGGCAAGAGCATGTCTAATATCAGTTATCATAATTAATACACAAAATTGTTAATTAAATCCACTGTACACATGTGAAAACAATAGTGATCATAAGCAATCACTTTAATTTTTTATAATAATAGCTATTATCAAAACAATTTAATTGTTCTTGAATTATGAAACTTATGGGCTATTTAAGTATATTGCCACAATAGATTAAACATATGTATGCATTTATTCTATCTGCTGAAGATCCACGCCATTTTCAAGCTAAAAATGCTCCACAGTCCTCTCTAATTACGGAGGACATGTGCAATGTTGTCTCCCCGTTTACATGTTAGATCAGATGAGAAGGAAAGCAACACTCTGGGTCATAAACATGACGTTTGTAGTAACTCCACAATATCATCCAGCAGTTAGGGCTGCCTTGCAGAAAGGGTTCAATTGCCTCCAAACCCAGGGACGTAAATTCAAAATGCTTCCTGTCTGGTCCTTGGAGAGGGTTTCAAAGCCTGAGTAGAGCCTGCCTCTAAAACGCACAGCAGACCACAAGGACGGGGACCCACCTACATCTGGCCAGCAGGAAACGCACAGGGCTGCTCCCAGGCTCCATCCTTGCGTATGTGCTTGACAAAAGCGGTAAACTAAAGATATGACCAGCAGGCATTCTGAGCTCAGCATCCACTCCTGGGATAAATGCTTGAAAGCTCAGACGTTTTGAGCCTAGTAATCTAAATTCTACCTCGGTTTAATCTTAGATATATCCTTGTCTTTCTTGTATTCTTGTATTTCTTGAATCTGTCTATCATTTATTTGCAGGTTTCAGAAAGAAACTGACAGAAATCCCACACTGATCTTAGAGCCATTCATGATTTCCAGTGAGTACAATTTGCATTATTTATAAGCCATCTGTAGAAGTATTTACATGCAGTTAACAGAATTTCACTAAAGCTGAAAGCTCCTGCATCTTCTTCTTGGATGTTATTATTTAAACATACATAAGTAAAACAAAGACTGATCTGTAACTTAGCCTCCAATGGAATAATAAACCATGATTTATTTTTCAGTGTCATTGCAGTTGTCAGACATCTCAGAAAGAACTCAGACAAAGAATGGGGACTGCAATCTCGGTTGATTTCACTTTTGTCAGACTTCCATAAAATATTACATCACGATCCTATACCTGCATTGAACACAGTTGTAAGTTTTTTCAAGACAGTACAGGCTTCAGGGCTTCAAGGTAGCTTTTTTTTTTTGCTTTTTTTTTTTTACTTTACTATTATTCCTTTGGAATTGCTTATACCTACACAGCTTAACTGAAATCCAAAAGGGTCAGTAAAATGGCTTGGGTAAATACTTGTCTCTCTCACTCTAAAAAATTTATTCCAGTGCTTTAGCTCTAGCCTAACACAAACCATTGGTTTGTGTGAATTCCATAGTGTTGTGGAATTCAGACAAGAGCCAGGATGTGACTCTAACACTAGAGCACCTCCTGATTGTGCTCTGTTCACATGAATAACATACAGGCAGAGCAACAAGGCTCCCCATCACATTGGCTGATGCTCCTGAAGTTTGAACTTGAAAGTCTGAATTTAAGTAGGTTGCAACAGTTCCACTCTTCCTTCGGGAACTAAGCATATTTAGACGATGATGACTGTCCCTTTGAGAGCAGCCCCTGAAGTACCAGTCCTTTTTCATTTGCCATAAGTAATATGAAATGTAATGTGATACATATACTGCCCTAGTAAAATCATCTTGTTATCAAAGTTGATTTGTATTATCAGCTTCTACATAGGCAAGATCCTCCTACCCCCAACTTCATATTCTCTTGCTTTCTTTGCAATAGATGTTGAAAAGATGGCAGCTTTAAAATCCCATTAGTGCACTATTGAAGGAGCTTGGAAGAAGCCATCTGACAGATTTACCGGATCATTTCTCTCCCAAGAGCTTATTGAAATGAGGAGAAAAGCAGTCCACTTTTTGAAACTACACAACTTACAGTTTAACCAGCACTGTAGCTCCTACTTTGTTTTTATAAACTAGAGAATATTACTTAATCTAGTCTCAGTTCATAAATATCACAAGCAGTCATAAGCAGCAAACTATCTCCTTGCTTTCTTCAAGTAGGAAATATTAGTTTATGGTTATTACAAAAAATAAGTTATGTAATCAGAATGATCTGTTTTATCAATGACATTGAGTTCACAAGGAATATATCATATAATTACAACTTTATCATGGAATTGTGTCATTTTCTCTAGTCTTTGGGAACAATAAAAGGAAGTTGATATGTTTTAAAATTTTCTCCTGGAATTATATTCACTACTTTCTGAAAGAAATGGAAATGCATTAAGCATTATTGCTGGAGAACAACCAGTTCTCTGTATCACATAGTGTTCAAGACATAGGATGGGATTTTTTAAGAAACCTAATGGAGTTAACAGTACAAATTCCCTTGGAACTTGTAGTTCCATGATTTTTCCACATCCTAAATGCTTAACACATTTCCTATTAATCAGTCTTTCCCATTGGAGACATTTAGATCTTTAGTTTAAAATACTTTTTCCTAAATTTAAATTGTTATAGATTCTAAAGATGATAACAGAAGGTCCTCTGATATATGTGCTTTCCAGAATCCTGTGATTTGTGAGAATGTCGTTTATAGTCAAATTTATATAAATAAGCCAGGAGATTATTCAAATCGTGCTGTAGTTTAAAGATCCCTCACAATTTTTCATGCCAGTGGCAACAAGTTGATCTCTACCAGATGTACCATTTTCTGATTTGCAATTGCAGGATTCTGTGAAATTTTCTACAATATTTCGATTTCAATTTTTCTTATGTTCCCTTTTGTACATTTGAATGGGGCCTGCACAAAATAAGCAAAATGGATCATTTAATTTCTGGAAGAAAAGTATACATTGTAAGTGATTAGTGCTGCACAGCCAACATTGATGTTTAACTACCAAGCACTTACCTATACAGGTCATTATAGTAGTGGCAATTTTTATGAGAAATAATTTTCTTATTTCTAGAGACAGATAAGCCTCCTGGAAAGCTTTGGAAATCTGTTCTTCAGATACTGTGTAGTCATATAACACAGCAGAGAGAACAAAGAAAAGTACCATTTCTCCTCACTTCTTCAATGCTCCACATGTCTATTTGCTGTAGACTGATAATAATAACCTTTTGTTCTACTCATTTGACAGAACATTTGTTATCACTGATGTTAAGTTTCAGCCCTTGAAGAAAGTGATGCCCTAAGTCTATTTAAAAAAAAAACCAAAACAAACATAACAAAACAACAACAGCAGCAAACAACCTGCAAAACAAACCCAAACAAAGGAATGTTAAATATAATTCAGGAGAAGAAAAATATCAATTGTTATAGACAGAAATGTCATTGACAGTATCACTTAAATATCCAACCTTTAAAAACTTCTGTTATCACAAGTGAAGTAGCTAGCTGTTCTGCCCACAAATGAATGAGTTATTTCTTCCTTTGATAGTTCCTAGTTAGGTTAATCGATTGTGCTTAATGAAAAGGGGTTTTGTTTGCATACCTGCCATTTTGCATGTGTTCAGTTTGATTATAATTTGGTAAAACACTTCAGCACTTGCTTGTGAATATATTCTTATAGTTCAATATGATCTTTGACATTGCATCAAATCTCTCTTCTTTTTAATCTTCTTCTGTAAAACATTTATGAAGTGACACTTGACAGACTGGCTATTCTAACTTACTGTAAATTTTTTTTTAGTAATAGCAAGTTAATATTAATTTCCTACATACTTTCAAAACGGTTAAATTCAGAGTTCTCATATTTCTAGCTCTCAGCTATTTTAACCATTTTGAAGTATAAATCTCTCAGGAGTCCCAAAAACATGAGTGACCATGCTAGATGTACTAATGTATTTCCTGTACTGCTAAATATGGTATAATAAAGTCAAATAAATGTGATGGGTCATCTAAAATACATGCTGAAAATAAAAAATAAATCACCAATACAAAGATCTGAAGCTTTAGTTTTCTGTCATAAATACCTCAAAGGGGAAAAAAATTAATTTTATAAAAGAAAAAAGTTATTTGTGTTACAGAAAGATAAAAAATATCTGAAACAACCAGTGGAGCAATCAAGGGAAAAAAATAACTTCATTCCATTTCTGTTTTCTGTTCATCACTTTTTCAGTTCTTGTATTCAATAGTTTCTCCTCAATGTGCAGGTGTCTAACACCATTGCTGTCTTGGACAACAACACTTTGACATGCTGTTCTGAGCACTGTCTTCTCAGTATTGCTGCCCATTGAAAGAAGCAATTCTGACAGTTTTGGTAGCTCCAGAAAAAGAAATACAATTTTTTGTATGCACAGGTAAGAGCAAAAATTTTTTGTATTTCATCCTTACTCTTCACTGGTTTTTATGTAGACATAAATAGAAAATTGCAAGAAAACAAAAAAAGAAATATGGAAGAATGAGATATGACTTATTGCTTTCACTATGCAACTTCTGTCTCTGCAATATGGAGTATCATGTATCTGTGCACATACATGCATGTAAAAAGAAGAAACAAAGAACTACAGTGAAATCAGGAAACTTCAATTCTGCCAAGGAGAGACAAGATATTCTGTGGCACTAGAGGATTTCTGAACGTCCATCCTTCAGCTCGTTTGTAATAGTATTCCCAGAAAATTTACTGCTAGAGAAGTTAACATGAGACAGACTCAGGTTTGAATCCAAAGATACTTTTACTTCTTTCAGTGTTTATAGGGGTCCTAACAAAACACAGACATGTTCAACTCCATCAAATGCTATATTAAACAGAAACAATTTTTTGTAGTGTACAATGCAACACCTACTAACAGAAAATATGTGAAGCAATTTGGAAAATTATGCAATGCTATTCCCATCTCACATTTATGTTTTTTAAAAGAAACCCAAAGAACACTGACTTTTCCTAATAATCTTCATGTAGCCATATTTTTTAGTTCCCTTTCTCTAGCAACTGTTAAGACGGGAATGCTAAATTTTCAGCTTTAGGCTATTCCATGTGACTTGAAATCCTGATATATACACGCCTGAAAAAAAATGAGTCATTGTGCTAAATTTGTATATCTGATTTCCTGCTGGGTTCAGAGTTTCAAAAACTTGAGAGTGTTCCCTTTCAGCAATATCTAAATTTAACTGAGTTTAATTGTGAATTATGAAACATGAAGATTTTTCTTAGGTTTTCTGCCTTTTAATTTTTTTTTTTATTATTTTTTTTTACTATGAAGGGCTAGTTTGAATGGCCTTTATAGAATTTACAGTGACAAAAGTTTATCTCAGTCTTGGAAAATCTGTGGTCACTTTGGCTTCCTTGTGGTCCTGCTTTCAGTCAGAATTTGTGGACAATCAAGTCTGGGATACTTTTTTGTCTTCTAGAAGTAGCTGGTATAGTGAGTAGATGACTTGAATCATACCTGCTACTTCACCTGGACTTGCACAAGTCCATGGGACCAGATGGTGTCCACCCGAGAGTGCTGTGGGAGCTAGTGGAGCAGCTTGCCAAGCCGCTAGCCATCATCTATCAGCAGTCCTGGCTAACAGGCATGATTCCAGTTGACTGTTGGTTGGCCAATGTGACACCCATCTAAAGAAGGGCAGAAAAGAGGATCCAGGGAACTACAGGCCTGTCAGCCTGACCTCGGTACCAGGAAAGGTCATGGAGCGGTTCATCTTGAGAGTGCTCATTGAGCAGGTGCAAAACAGATGGGGAATCCAGCCCGGCCAGCATAGGTTCATCAAGAGCAGGTCCTGCTTGACCAACTTGATATCCTTCTATGATCAGGCGACCCACCTAGTCAATGAGGGAGAGGCTGTGGATGTCATCTACCTGGACCTTAGCAAAACCTTTGATACAGTATCGTGCACTGCATTGTCCTAGAGAAGCTGGCAGCTCATGGCTTGGACCAGTATGCTCTTAGCTGCATAGAAAACTGGTTGGAAGGATGGGCCCAGAGAGTTGTCGTGAATGGTGTTAAATCTAGTACCACTAGTTAAATGGTCACTAGTGGCACTCCCCAGGGCTTGATCTTGGGGCCGGCGTTGTTCAACATCTTTATCGACGACCTGGATGAGGGGATAGAGTGCACCCTCAGTAAGTTTGCAGATGACACCAAGTTGGGAGGTAGCGTCAGTCTGCTTGAGGGTAGAAAGGCTCTTCAGAGAGATCTGGACAGGCTGGATCGATGGGCCGAGGTCAACTGTATGAGATTTAACAAGGTCAAGTGTCGGGTCCTGCACTTTGGTCGTGTGTCGTGGTTTTACTCCAGCCGCTGGCTGGGCACCACATAAACACTTGCTCCGTCCCCCTCATCGGAAAGGGGGAGAGAATCGGAAGAGTGAAAGTGAGAAAACTCGTGGGTTCAGATACAAGAGTTTAACCAGTGAAGCAAAAGCCGCGTGCACAAGCAAAGCAAAACCAGGAATTCATTCCCCACTCCCCACGGCAGGCAG
>VWZZ01006232.1:35551-75424 GCA_013399095.1 Psophia crepitans | reverse complement strand
CACCTCGAGTACTGTGTCCAGTTTTGGGCCCCTCACCACAAGAAAGACATCGAGGCCCTGGAGCGTGTCCAGAGAAGGGCAACAAAACTGGTGAAGGGGCTGGAGCACAGGTCTTATGAGGAGCGGCTGAGGGAACTGGGACTGTTTAGCCTGGAGAAGAGGAGGCTGAGGGGAGACCTTATTGCTCTCTACAACTACCTGAAAGGAGGTTGTAGTGAGATGGGTGTCAGTCTCTTCTCCCAAGTAACAAGCGACAGGACGAGAGGGAAGGGCCTCAAGTTGTATCAGAGGCAGGTTTAGGTTGGATATTAAGAAAAACTTCTTCACAGAAAGAGTAGTGAAGTATTGGAACGGACTGCCCAGTGAGGTGGTTGAATCACCGTCCCTGGAGACATTCAAAAAAACCTGTAGACGTGGCACTCCAGGACACGGTTTAGTAGGCATGGTGCTTGCACTTGATGATCTCGGAAGTCCTTTCCAACCTTAGGGATTCTATGATTCTACTGCTACCAGTAGTAGAAGCTCCTTCTACAGCCTTCAACTGTGAGATGCTTTTTCCAGCAACGTAAATAGCTTGTATATACCATCAGCAGATTAAGATTCATTTACCTACCAAGCATAAGACAACTTTCAGTCCCACTTCATGTACCAGCACTTACATATTAAGTACCACTTGTCATAACAAGACACAGATACATGAATGGGACGCCTGTGAGTTACAGCTTTTTGCACAGAGAAATATAAACTGCCTTCCATGTCAGACTGCTTAGAGGAGCATCAAAACTTACTCCTGGTAAATGAGTGAAGTTAATAAACAATATTAATAAAATGCAACAGAACCCAGAAAGAGACACCGTCTTTAGCATCCGAACATCTAATTGGAAATCACACAATTAAATAGAGGTGTCAAATAATTATGGTTGTAATAATTTGAAAATTACTGTTACCTATCAATTCTTGACTGTCAGTGCAGGATGGAAGAACTAGTATCTAGCATATTATGTTAAAAATATATCACACATTATTGCGTGGATTTTTAATGAAATTTAATGTAAATTTTCATTATTCTTTCCATGGAAATTTGTAATGCTTCAGTGCAATTAATAGTGAAAATGGAATCTCTTATATTTATTTACTTTTTGCAACATAAACATTTGAAAATAAGGTATAAAAAGTATGTATTAGCCTAGTAAGAATCCTGAGTTTGGGCAGTTTACTAATTGCATTCGAAATAAAAAGAGGACATGTTGGTTACTAGAGAAGTGACCCTTTTAAATTGTGGTTTGGCTACCCAAATGCCAAAATTATGTTATTGTTTGAAAGTTATAGGGGGAAAATTAATCAGTCACGGTAGGCAAACAATTCATCTCAGCAACAGATTATTCTTTAGTTACTAATTGTGTCATAAATCACTGGAAAGAATTTCCCTTCTTCCCAGAAAATCAAGAAACTACAACTACATCTAAGAATTAGGGTATGCTTGTCTTTTCAGAAAACTATCATACTGTTTTATTTGCCTTACAACCCGAAGTGAAGCAGGAGGGATTTGTATGTTTTCCTAGCTATAAAGTATTTCTACATACTACTTTACCACAGGCTTTGTCACTGAAGAAATAGACACGAACATCAAAGAAATCCCAGCAATGAAACACCTGCTTAAACAAGTAAATCACTGAATTTTTTTTAACCTTTCATAATATTACACAACTTTTACAAAGACTACTCCTTAGCAGCCTGGATCCATCATTTGGCCTTCAGTGGGTGATAGAAACAGAAATGACAGAGTTTTAGCTAAACAAACACGTATTTGATTGATAATGGAGATAGGTGGTTTGATTGATTTACGAGAAGATGGAGTGTTTGACGCATCACAAAAAAAATATTTTGTGCAAGAAACCTCAAAAAGCTTTACAGAACTGCGAATACTGGGGGGGGTCTTTTCTGCTGTATGATATAATGGACTCTACAGGCATTTTACCTGAAATGGGGAAGGTATGGAGCTGGAGCAGAAGCCAATAAAGAAGGATGCTTTGGAAAGAGAGCATACACAGGGTTTAATGCTCCTTTCTCTTGTTTTCATATCTACACAATTTATTAAAATATTAAAAATTGTCTGTTTAAAACTACACCTTTGGGAAAACTATAAAAACATTTTCCCTGTCTCAACATTTCCTTTATCTATTACCATCTATTCTTTATTCAGTTCCTTACTCATTTAATCATTTTTGAGCTAGAGTCCATTTTCTCTAGCTTTGATTTCCTCCTGTGTCATTACAGTATATATTTTATTACTCAGACACAGTACTATCTACCGCATAATCTCTGCCTGGCTGTTCTTAACAAAGGTGGTGATTAGGTTAGATATTTTATCTTATCTCATTTTCCAGTTCCACATTTCTTGAAGCATTTTCCTTCCAAAGCTAGTTATACCACCTAGCAAGCTGGCCTTTTGACCTCCCAAATAAATACTTGGGAATAGCTCTTTCCAACACAATAGATCAATGAATTACAGAAAGAAGTGATTGTTTGAAAACTCATCGTTGTGTTTTCTTCATTTTCCTTCATTCTCAGTTATGGCTACCACAAGTGTAGAGTGGTAGTAGTCACTGCTAAGTGACTTAAGCTGTGGTTCTTGACTGTCCTAACAAAGCAGATGATCTTCATACATCTACCTCTGGCCATTGTACAATTTCTATTTTTTTCCTCCTTATTTTATGACTGAGGGTTTGATGTATCTCCTTTTACCTGCTTGACATTATTTTGGTTGGTTGTGTGAAGTTGAATCAAAGAGCGTTGTTAGTCATAACAAGCAGAAAACAAAGTAATGTCATCATTAGAATCTCTTCAATCAGAATACTAGAAGTCCTGACGAAAATAATTGGTGAACCAGTCAGTAAGAAATCTCTTTCATCAGCCCATTTCTCTAGGTTAGAAAGACCACTGAACTGTTAAGGACGTTGGCCTAGAGAAAATAGAGGCGAATGTGCAGCTGAAAGAGTCAGTATTCAGGAGGAGGAAAGTCTGTCTCTCTGTGCCAAGTTGGACAGAAGCTATTGCAACTCTGTGGTATGGAGCTAAGCTCATTTCCCAAGACTCCAGATATCAACTAACTGTTGCAATAGGTGGGCCCCAGGCTGTATGCATGCTATGTACTTTTGGTTGAATAAACAGTACATTGATTTAAAAGCTGGTATTCTGTCTCTGTAATTAGTCACATGCCCAGGGCTCCTGAAGAAAAGCGTCTTCTAATATTAACTGCATTGCACTGTCATGCAGTCAGAGCATTTCAAACACATGAAAGAGCTCCCTATTATGACTGAATGATTTGTGAAGATCCCCACAGAAAGATTTGACTACAGTAAAGACTGATATCTACAGACTGTTACTTCTCTTAACAAACTACAAAGAAAGAGCACAAAGCACTTTTCACCCCTAATCAGGCTGTGAGGACAAACAATGTTATTATCAGATCATCTGCCTGGGTTAGAAAGCTAACCCTGGTAAGAGAATCAACAGGACAGAGTCTAGGAGAGATCACACAGGTAGAATTTACTCATAAGCAGTCATGGCAAAAAGAGTGAAAAACGAATTATTTGACATGAAGTATTTTGACACCACTGAAATGAAATAAAAAGGCAAACCAATTAATTTTGACATATACTTGTCAAAAATGGTGTTAGAATCGATGCAGTCCCACAAGACGGTTCAGTTTTCTTTAGAAAAATGCAGTTTTGTCAAAATTGTTCAGTGTGATACTTTTCATCCAGATTTACAGCTGTGACAGCAACTCCCTCTTGATATTAATATCACTCTTCCACAGCACCTATCAATCTCAAGATGCTTCACTGAGATAGTGAATATCACTAAATATCAACGTTGTTGTCACTGTTTTACAGGTGGAAAAAAAAAAGAGAGATATATGTGGGGACACAGGATAACTTACTTAACAGGAGGGTGCTTCTTCAGTGGAAACAGGTATGGAAACATAATAATCTGCCATACCTGGAGGACTAGACCATGGAGGACTGCCACAGTTGTCCCTTGGTCAAGCCACCTGCACAACCTTGCTCTGCATGCACCTGCCTACTAATGTGGCCTCCATGCTCACCAGGAACCTAAAGACCTCTGGCTACCACCATTGTTACACCAGCCAGCTACTCCCCGACTGCTTACATGAGGTATAAATGTAAACTATCAATAAGTTTTGGTTTATAAAATAAACAACCTGTTTTCACAATGAGGAAAAGGAAAAAGACATCCTTACCAATAACAGAAAAGGTCATCTAGAGCCATGTACCGTTCCCCTTGGTCCTGTAAATTAAACACAGCAGAAGTATTGTCAGGACACATAAAACATAGCATCTCCTACCAGCCATCTTCGCATCCACTGAACCCTACAATACCCCAAAGGTCAAAGCTCCCACCTAGGCTTGAGGAGTTCATGCCAGTGCTGGTGGTCAGAGGCTGGGACCACACTAAGGCCAGGACCACATTAAATTTCTAACAATTTAAGTGTGTGGAAAACCATATAGCAGACCCAGGTGACATCTCCTGACACTATTTGCTAGTGCAAGGTACAAGCAGCACAAGCCTACTTCCATACTTACTATCTGTTAGAACAATTCTCCAAAGTCCTTAGTTTTCTAAAACACGGTTTATTTGTGGACATCACAGCTTTCCATGCTGAAAATCCCAAATCAGACATAATACATCACTGCTTTTATTCCATGTTTTTCTCTTCAGACTGAGTCATGGTATGCACATAATGGTGAACTGAACTATGTAGCCCCAAACTCAGCAGAACCCAGCAGAGTTACTTATGATACTCTTACCTATTACTTTAGTGATATTGTGTCTTAATAGATGGTATTAAATTAGAGATTTCATTCTTGCTATAAAAAAAAATATTTTTGTGAACTTTTTCCAAAAGCCCAAGAGATACCTTCAACTATTTCAAATTTTATGTCTGCTATCTAAACGAGATCAAGAAACTGTTTTAGTACCTCCAAATTTGTTTTCCTCATGATATAATTTGTTTCACCTGAAAATAAATGTTCTAGCACAGGTCTTCTCTTTAGAGGAAACCAAGCTAAAGTTTAAACCATATCAGAAGTTTAAAAATGTAAAATTAAGAGTATTACATTACAGTAGCTGAGAATTCTACTAAAATCAATAACGTTTCAAATTGTTCTAGAACATACAAATTTTTTTTCACTTCTTCCTGCGAAAAGTCTGATATGCCATTACTGGAAACAGCGGGAAGTACCAGATACTGCAGAGTAAAAAATGTGAAACAGCAAACAGCAAGCTTTCAAACAGCACATGGAAAACATGTATAGAAGTGTCAAATAAACTCCAGGGAATACTGTATTGAATTCTGAAATCTTTAATGGCATACTACCTATAAGACAACATAAAAAAAACTTAGGCAACTTAGACAAGCTATAACCTTCTGGGGCAGGAGGGAGTAAAACAGATCAGACACTAGATATATCTGACTACTCTTTTCATCATCTTGATAATATTCGTATCTGACAGCCTTGTAATTCTTTTCATTTTATGCAATCGTAAATAAAATCTGTTGCAATAATGATCTTCAGTGAGGACTCTGAATCATTGTCTTTTTGGATGGTGCCATTAATGCTAGTCTCCTTTGTGTCTAGCAATGTTTTGGTTGCTAAGGAATAGAAAGTATTAATTAAAATTACACTTCCAATTACAGTGGAAAAGATCTGGTCTTTACTACAATAATTTTCAAAAGAACTTGAAAAAAAACCCCAAAGCAGTCAAAAATTATGAACTATCCAGCATTTCTCAAATTGCAGTTCCTTAAGATCTACTTTACCAAATTAACTGCTTTGTTTTGAAAGGCCTTTCTAGAAGGGCTCAATGCCACATACAGCAAAGGGAGGTGGTGCCAGTTCAGTCAGCATTCTGTCATTGGCTTCTCCTTTGCCAGTCAGCTACCTCAGCCAGAAAAGGCACTGAATATTCATCCTCCACACATGTGGCAATTATGGAGCTAAAATCAAAAAGTGATCTCTGGTCAGTTAGTTGAAAAATGAATAGAGTCCATCCTAGTACTAACTCTACCAGATCTCAATCCTGAGAATCTGCCTACCTGGGTGGACAGAAGGGAGATTTGTCTGCACCCTGTGCTCCTCAGACATTGCTTGATTCAGTAAAGCTTCATTATTCCAGTGCCGTGCTATGTTTACATTACTAAGGCTGAATCAGGACCCAGATCCATCACTGAAAGGTTTTAGCAGAGTCGGATTCAGAGCTAGCATGTCCTTTCTTCACCTCTTAGCATTGTGTGTAAACTCAAGGCACAATCAGACCATCTAGTGGTAGGCAGTTCTACTCCATATTCCATTAAAGGATGCTACCTTTCCATTTAATTAAAGAAATGGAGGGACATATTGCAGTCAGGCTTACTAATCAGTCACTGTAAAAATATCCTGGCCGAAGTCCCATTGCTTAACAACGGTAATAGCCTTGCTTTCTACATAGCTTCTAGGTTAATTGACAAAGCAAATCTAATAACATCAATCTAGAAAAAAATAATACGCTGTTGAAAGTAGTAACTAAGGAGTTGCCATGGTCACCATTTCACAAATAATTGAAATATTTTCCTTTTTTTGCAGCATCTTCTTAAGGAAGAAAGGTTTCTATTTCACCCTTATGTTTGTGCACAAACAAGTGGGAATATCCATCTCTCTGTCTCTTGGTCTCTCCTAAACTCTTTCAAACCTCTTGGAAACCTTAACCAAACTGGGCAAACAGTAATAGACTGAAGAGTTATTGCAACTTTACAATCCGCAATGCAGTGGAAGACAGCAAGCTTCTGGGGGATAAGCACAGCATGAAATCACCTTCTCTCATACCACAGAACATCTGTACAGGAGAGACATTCCGAGTGTCCCAAACACAAGGAGAGCTTTTACCAACTCTTGCTAAGTTGATAACAGAATGCTAAGAGTCTGACAGCAAGACACACATCTGTAGCAAACTACACCCTGTTTGTTCCATTCCTGATGAAGACATCAGCAGACATGAAGACATCAGCAGACATAACAACTGCATGACTGCATAACAACTGCTCTCTCTTTCTCTCTTCCTCACTCCACGAAGGCATAGGCATTGAATGTTTTGTCATCAGCACGTGGCCTGTAGTTTCTGAGCTGACGAGGACTGATGGGAGACAGGGTTTTCTGGCTTACTGGGATTTCTGGGGGATTTCCATAGTCACTGGATCAGGTTTCTTGGTGGGATTTCTCAGCCTGGACATAGCATTGGGCTGATGCACCACTTAGTAAAAGAAGACTGAAAGATATCAGATCTGCTTTCTCATAGACACTTTGGCAGAAAGAGCAGGAAACATAACAGATAAGGTCTTCCAATACCCACTTCTTGTGGCAAGAAGACAGAAAAACAGGTTTCTAATGTATTATCTACATCATCAGTTCAGAAAATGCAAAATTCTGAAAATATAGCTAATTTACCAGGATAACAACATATCTTTTTGTGGAAAAAAAAGGAAAGAAGAAAAAAAGTAAATATTTTTTTTAAAAAAAAAAAGCATATTCTTTCTAGCAACACCATTTTAAGGGCTGAAAGAAATATGTGGCTTTCCTTCCCCTTCCTGTCACCACTTGCTTTGACCAGTAGAAATTTAAACAATGCTAAAGGGTGAAACCTACAAGTCATACTTGCACAGGGTGCCTTTTGGTATGATTCAATCCTTTCCAGTAACAAACCATCTCCAAGGAGAAATTCAGCTGCTTACTGTAAAGAACTTCAAGAACATAATTAAAGTAAAAAATTGGGTTTTGACATGAAAACTCAAGTTGTTTAATTGCAGTAGAAAACTTCAGAACAGGAAACATAGAAGAGAAATTAAAAGAGTGAAAGACTAGTATTTTCCTTCTGGCAGAGTTGATCATTTCAAGTATCGCCTCTGTGGTTGGAAATGGGCAATTACAGTAGTGTTAGAGAAAAATACCGTTGTTACTGCCTTCTCACAGAGTACTTAAAACTGCTCAAAATGGACTACGGAACATCCCATCATAACTGAGAAAAAAATTCTGTTTCAGTGTTAACCACTAATATTGTAACCAGTAACTGTACAATATAAACAAAACCCCCCGGCATTTCAAAGACCTTTTATGGCCAAGTATAAGATTTTCCTTATTGAAGAAAAATCCTAAGAGATTAAATTCTCTGATTCTATGTCTTCTACGATTCTAATGTCTTTAGTTCTATTATCTACAGGCCTGAGCTGCATAGTGCATAGCGGGAAGTTCTGCACAATTTGGTCCAAGACGACAACAGCTGTTTGTATTTGAGGATTAGTTATTTTTTATTATTTTACACTTAGGAAGAATTGCTAAGTCAGTAAGTCCTTCTCAGCAGCAGGGTGAGTGTTGGTCTCTTCTCTCAAGTAACAAGTGATAGGACAAGAGGAAATGGCTTCAAGTTGCATCAGAGGAGGTTTAGATTGGATATTAGGAAAAATTTCTTCACTGAAAGGGTTGTTAATCACTGGAACAGGCTGCTCAGGGAAGTGGTCCCTGGAGGTATTTAAGAAATGTGTAGATGTTGCACTTCGGGACACGGTTTAGTGGTGGACTTGGCAGTGCTACATTAACAGTTAGACTCGATCATAAAGATCTTTTCCAACATATATGATTTTATGATTCTAAGGGAAAGAAGACTGAAAATTCTCTTGAGTTGTTAGGTCAGCCTATGCCGTGAACTTATGTTGTGCAACTTCATCCTAAAACAACAAAATTTATTGTATTTGGACCATATTGAATGTGGCATAATGGGCAGTTGCTGCCCTTTTTCCTGAAATTCTGAATTAATCTGTCTTACTCATACACTGGGTACATGTGCATTCCTAAAGGGAAAGACTCTGAAATTAATGCAGTTCATTTCTAGAGTGCTTTCTTAGTTCTGTATTCTTAAGTTCAGTACAAGAAATTTTAGGGTTTGTCCTCACAAATACCAGGTGGATTGAGAACTGGCTGAATGGCAGAACCCAAAGGGTTGTGATTAGTGGTGCAGAGTCTAGTTGGAGGCCTGTAGCTAGTGGTGTGCCCCGGGAGGTCAGTACTGGTTCCAGTCTTGTTCAACATACCCATCAGTGACCTGGATGGGGGGACAGGGTGTGCCCTCATCCAGTTTGCTGATGACACCAAGCTGGGAGGAGAGGCTGACACACCAGATGGCTGCACTGCCATTCAGCGAGATCTGGACAGGCTGGAGATCTTGCAGGGTGGGGAGGAACCTTATGATATTCAACAAAAGCAAGTGTAGAGCCCTGCACCTACGGAAGAACAACCCCCGGCACCAGTACAGGTTAGGGATTGCCCTGCTAGGAAGCAGAACTGCAGAGAAGGACCTGTGAGTCCTGGTCAAGGTCAAGCTCTCCATGAGCCAGCAGTGTGCCCTGGTGGCCAAGAAGGCCAACTGTATCTTGAGGTGCATCAAGAAGAGTGTGGCCAGCAGGATGAGGGGGGTTATCCTCCCGCTCTACTCTGCCCTGGTGAGGCCACATCTGGAATACTGTGTGCAGTTCTAGACTCCCCACTTCAAGAGAGACAGGGAGCTACTGGAGAGAGTCCAGTGGAGGGCTACGAAGATGATGAGGGAACTGGAGCATGTCTCTTATGAGGAAAGGCTGAGAGAGTTGCATCTGTTCAGCCTGGAGAAGAAAAGACTGTGAGGGATTCTGATCAATGCTTATAAATATCTAAAGAGTGAATGTCTAGAGAATGGCACCAGACTCTTCTTAGTGGTGTCCAGTGATAGAACAAGGGGCAATGGGCACAAACTGGAACACAAGAAGTTCCAGCTCAACATGAGGAAAAACTTCTTTATTTTGAGGGCTACAGAGCACTGAAACAGGCTGCCCAGAGAGGCTGTGGTGTCGTTGTCTTTGGAGATACTCAAAACCTGCCTGGATGTGATCCTGTGTAAGCTGCTCCAGGTAATCCTGCTCTAGCAGGGGGGTTGGACTGGATGATCTCCAGAGGTCCCTTCCAACCCCTACACATCTGTGGTTCTGTGGTTCTGTTGTTCTACTTTTCATATTATTCTATTTAAAAAGCCAGTAGACTGTAAAATGGCACGAACTCACAATCTAATCAATTTACAGGTCCCTTGTATCAGAAAAGAACACTAGCAGAAGCCACAAAAACTTCATAAACATGTAACTTTTTCCTTCCATTTCACATTAAATTTTCAAAAATTTATATCTGCAGTCATGCAGGCAAAATATATTGCAAACTATAGCTGCATTTTCACAATTCTAAATCAAATGCAATGAACCTTAAAATAGCAGAACCTTTTTATGATCTCCCAAACAATCAAAAAAACCCCAAATTCACCAGTGACACTATTACTGTTTTCTGATATAATCTGAGATTAATTTTCAGAATGATAAATGATCATCTGGATTTCTTTTTTTCTGCTTGGAAACAATGTTCTGTCAGAAAGTCTGCACAGTAAAAAAATGCACAAGCAGCAAAGAATCATGAATTAAACAACATATTTTAATTTCTACAGTCTGAGGAAAGAGTGTTATATTGCACATTCTCAGTTTTAAAACTCTAGGTAATTTTTCTGTAACCTGGACATTCAGTATATCAGTATGTTATATATATTTTACATATCTATATAATATGAGTATTTTATATATATATACATTAAGTAGATCAATATTATAATATACATTTTTTATATATACATATATAAAAGAACAGATTGATGGTACCATGGTTAAAAGCAGAATAATGCACGACAGAGAAAAGGCATGGAAACTCTTATGCACTGAATTGCATCCACTGAATATAGTAAAATATGGATTTCATGCTCTGGAAAAATACTGCTGTATATTTGGAGAAACTGCTGTGCTTTAATTAACATGTAATGACATTTGTTGTTTTTACGAGCAATGTACACCTCAGTAGTTTCCATGGGCTGCTTAAATGCAAGAACAGAATACATTTGTTTTGAAGACAAAACTTGACTAAAAAGGATGGTAGGGACAGCTAAAATTTCAGCAATGTATTGCTTCACTCCATGTCCAAATTATACTTTAGTTGAATTACAACAAAGATGCCACTTGTTGCTATGACAACAGCTGAGGCAAGAGGTATCGACAAAAGAGAATTCTGCATTCCACATAAAGGATGACTTATGTGTTAGAACAGACAAAAGAGTAGTAAATGGTCTCTGTCTTCTGAGCTTCATCAATACAAACACCTCAAAACCAGACTAGAAAGGATATTTCTTCTGTTCAGAAAAGAGAACCCTATCTATGACAAGCCTTTGGCATTGCAGATCTGTTCTTGAATAGCTCACCCCTTACATTAGATCTATAAACACCATCTGTGTACACTGAAGAAACATTTCCAGAAATAAATGAGTCATGGGCCAGATCTCTTCCGTAGCAAATGATAAATAAAACAAAAATAAGCTAACATCCTAGAAACTATCCCAAGACATAAAGTGATTGCTTATCTGAAATGGATAAAAGGCATTATGAGTTTAATTTCATGCTGACAACAAGTACATCTAGATTTTTAATGTGCCCTGTTTGTTTCTTACTTTACTACTAACCACGGTTAAACTGACAACTGTCAGCATCCACCATTCTTGGACTTCACTCAAAGTCTCAGCATTTGGACATATATTAGAAGACCTGAAAGCTACTGACTAATAAATGATCTGCCATGGCTTTCAGACTGAACACCCAATAAACCACACCAAATCAGAGATTTTTCTAATTTGCACAGGTCAAGAGGTTTCAGAATCTAGTGAACATGAGTGACTCACAACACTACATATAGTTCTTACAGTTCTTGGTATGATGAAATCACACCTGAGATAGAAACAGCAAAGCCCTGAGCACGCACATACTATGAGACAAGTGCTGTCCGAAAGACCTAACAAAGGCATGAATAAGACAGATAAAAGGTGGCATGACAAAGAGACCCAGAGGAGTTATTTGCCTGACTGAGCCCATCTTTCCTTAAACAAGTCAATCACTCCCTAGCCCCTAAGTAAATAGGCAAATGCTCAAAGGACCTTTCTGCAAGGAAGCAGTTATGAGCCCTGTGACCTGACTAAATCTAGGATGACTTGTTCTTTCACACCCTGAATTTGCTGAAGTCAATTGAAATCTGAGCTTAATATATTTATTTTGGTTCTATTATTTGGTAAGACCAGCTTCTGTCTCTAGACAGCATGTATCCTGAATAAGAAAGCTGGAGAAAAGGGTATAAATTGATCAAAGAGTTTAAGATCTGATCTCTATTTCTGAGAATCATAGACATGATGTAAAATTCCTGAATAGGGAGTGGCCTTATGAACCAATTCAGGAAAAAGTTTCAAAACGTGGAGAGAGAAGAATGCATGGAGGTAACTGCATCAGGAAGAAAGAATGAATTGGTGAGAAAGACATCTTTTGTAAATAATGTACAGTAGCAATATGAAGAAAAATAACTAGGTAGAAAATTGGAGGTACAAAGTAGTGCAAGACTTTTAGAAAGAAAGATTAATAAAGGATAGCATTTTCTGTGTGAGAAAGGGGAAGGGAAGGTGCGGGGGGGGGTGGAAATTAAATATAGTAAATATAGTAAGTGGCATGGGGAGTTGATCCATGAATCTTTGTGTAAATATATGCTTATCAATACAATTACAGTCTGCAAAAACAACAGTCCTTTGCATGAAAGATTCGACTCACCTTTCACCTCCAAGAAAATGTCATGCTTTCCAGGATAAAGGTTATTGTAGGGTGAGGTGAAAGTGGGGAGAGAACTGTGATCCTGTTTGTATGTTAGCAGAATTCACCTGGAATCAGAAAGTTTTGACTTTGGGATCTGAGGGGAAATGAAGTCAGAGAGAGAGAACTGAAGACTTCTGCAAGGCTGGAAATACACAGCACCATTAGAACATGTTATATAGACCACATATAAATTAATTTTTTATGGTAATAATCACAGTTCTTCTCCTGCTTTCTGCACTCAAACATGTCTTATCTTGATGTGGACTGCTCTCATCAACAAGCCTGAAGTTAGTCTAAAGGGGCATGTCAAAGTGTTTTATTAAAAAATGGGGGAAAAAAATTGAAGATGGATGAGTGATTGCCAGTCCCTCTTCAAGTAATTGTTTACATTTTAATTTATGGCTTGCTAATACCAATTACAAAAAAAAATAAATACATAAATTATGGAAATATCTTTCAAGGCCTGAAGACTAAAGTGTTTTTTTGGTCAGGTGGATGTTCTCAGCACTTTGCCTTATTCTTTCTCCTTGGCATGATGAATGTTTCAACATTTGATGCTAAATGTCCCCCTGAAGATAAAAGATATGGGTCTGAGTGCCCTTCAGGGAAAGGGACTTAGTCTTTTATACCTCCCTCTGACCTGCTTGCAAAGAAACAAGATACCCTTCCTTCTGTAACTATGTTTTGTGGGACCCTGATCTACTGGGCAAGACATGTTGTATTTTGAATTCCAAGATAGGTTAGGTGTGGAGCAGATGTTTAACTGTCAAAATGGAGCTGTTTCTTGACATGTCCAGAAAAAAAACCAAACACCCCAGTTACTGAGAAACTCTACACTGAAACTGAGCACTTGCAGACTAGCTAGCAACTAACTGGTAATGGTGCACCTGAGAGTCAGAGCTTTGGATACAGACACTAGAATGATCATTTATGGCAGAGCCACTTGGAACCATTTAGCACTCCAGAAACATGTTCTATGTTTAAAAACAGTTGTAAAGTATATATGTATTACAATGAAAGATATGTACTTATGGATATGAAAACTATGGCTTACAAGTCTTCATTTTCTCATTCAGTTCTTAATTCCGCATGTGTAGAATAGACAAAAACAACCCTAAGTCACTGTACGACTTTGTTACTCTGTCTAGCCAAAAGGAAACTGTTTTGGCTCACCTCGTGGAAATGCTGCCTAGGAGTCAAAAGCATCCTAGTTCAATTCCTGATTAATAATATTCAGCCTGTGCACACACACCAGAGTTAAATCTCCAGATGGGAGGATGGAGGCTTTACTAATTAGTTAAGTCTGCTCTCGTATCAGTCCATCACTTGGCAGATGTACAATGCTCTGCTCTAAGCTATTCTGTGGTTTCTCAGTTCCTGCAGAATTTACTGATTCTGCAGTTGGCTATTTCCCAGATACTCTTTATTATCTTTATCTGGTGGATCCAGGAACATTTTCAGGCTCTATCCTCTGAGGCAATCATCACATAGATTAATTACATTGATCAGTCACCTCAGACCTAGAGAATTTAAGCTGATGAATCTGTCTTTAACCCTAAATCAAAAAAGTTTCTTGTAATTCATGTAACAACATCAATTACATAAACCTCATTATTGCATATATCAAAGTAATTTAATCCTGTGCTATTTTAACCAATCTGTTCACCTTCAGATCAAGTCACTTCTGTTAATCACTATTCTTTCACTTCACCTAGATAAAAAATTTGCAGCTTTATTCCGTCAAAATTGAAACAATCATTTCTTTTTTTAGTTCAAGAAGCACTTTGTGTTGTTTGGTAGTAGTGCTGTTAAGCAAAGTCTAGATATAGGTCTCATATATGTACCTATCTGTAATTGTGTTTAGATTTTTCCAGTTGTTTTTTAATATCCATAGTAAACATTTACTCAACCAGCAACTGAGATTGTCATCATAGAACTTGAGTCTTTGACTTGTAGAAACAAAAACAAACTGTCAGTATTTCTGCTATCTTGTCTTTATACATTTTAAGAAGTTTCAACCTGCATATCTGAAAAAGAAGTAAAACAACAAAGATAAAAATGCTATTTTATGTTTCTCTGTTTGGCTTTGTCCATTGAAAAAACTCACCCTTTTAGAATTGCACTTCCAGCATCACAGAAACTGTTACACTAACCTTATCATACACTATTCCATAGAGTATGGATTTCTATATTGCATCATTTTCTTGTTCACATGATCAAATACTTAGAAAACAGTACTGCCTGGAAGGACTGACTTGTGTTGTAATTAGAACATGACCGGATGCAGCAATAGCCCTTATTGCTAGTGTTAATGCTTGCCAGAAAATACAGCACACAGTAGCATATGAGATTGTAGAGCTACCTTGTATGAACTAACAAGTGTGAGATGTTGAGTGCCACTCTTAGCAGGCATTGGAAAAAATTTGCTTTCATTGCTCTAAGTGCACTAATAAATACAAACACACTCTGGCTCTGAACGTTCTGCTAAAAAGTTCTCAGACACTGGATTCTAAAGGATACCATCCTGATTACACAAATCCCCATTTACTTAAAATGGAAATATTTACCTCCATTATGTCTTCCTCAGTGTTTTATAAAAAAGGAAACAAATGCTGATTATGAAGAATTTCAGCAGTTAAGTTCAATCCTCAATAAAAAAAATTATAATTTCTACATAATGAACCTATTCAGGTATTCTACAGAACTGTATGTATTTATTTATTTCACTGTTATTTCATTACTTCATTTTACTTCAGATACTTATTTTGGTCTTATCTTCTCTTCAGTTACAATAAAGTTCATAGCTACAAAATGGGGTAAAGCACCACTAGTGACAGATGGTTAATTAAAATAATGGACACAGATTGAGCAAGAGAAAAGTTGGAGGGCTGAAAGAGGCAAATACCATGGTAGTTTGCTCAAGAAAGCAGAAGAGAGGTCACTTTTGCCCTCAAGAAATGTATTAAGCTATGCTACAGTAATCAAGATTACCAACTGCTCAATGGTTAGTGACAGAAAATCCACTCTGTGTGTGGGTATTTCTCATCAAAATCAGTTCTCAAATTTGATTCCAGATATGCACTTTTCTTTTGTTCAGACCTAGAGGAGCAGCTCAGTCAGCTCTTCCAGAAAGGCTATATAAGTGCTAGGATGCTTGCAGCAGCTGTGGTGATCCATTTTAAGCATAGGGATTTATGCCACAATTTGCCATCCTAAGCATGACTGGCAACTGGTCACGAGTGGTGCTCCCCAGGGGTCAGTATTGGGCCCTTCCTCTTTAATATCTTTCTTGATGATTTGGATGAGGGAATTGAGTGCACCCTCAGTAAGTTTGCAGATGACACCAAGCTGGGGGGAAGTGTCGATCTGCCGGAGGGTAGGATGGCTCTGCAGAGGGACCTGGACAGGTTGGATCGCTGGGCAGAGGCCAATGGGATGAGGTTCAATGTGGCAACGTGCCGGGTCCTGCACTTTGGCCACAACAACCCCAGGCAGCGCTACAGGCTGGGGGCAGGGTGGCTGGAAGACTTTGCAGAGGAAAAGTACCTGGGGATGTTGATTGGCGCTCGCCTGCACATGAGCCGGTAGTGTGCCCAGGTGGCCAAGAAGGCCAACGGCATCCTGGCCTGTATCAGGAATGGCATGGCCAGCAGGAGCAGAGAGGTGATCGACCCCCTGTACTCAGCCCTGGTGAGGCTGCGCCTCGAGTACTGTGTCCAGTTTTGGGCCCCTCACCACAAGAAGGACATCGAGGCCCTGGAGCGTGTCCAGAGAAGGGCAACGAAACTGGTGAAGGGGCTGGACCACAGGCCTTACAAGGAGCAGCTGAGGGAACTGGGCTTGTTTAGTCTGGAGAAGAGGAGGCTCAGGGGAGACCTTATTGCCCTCTACAACTACCTGAAAGGAAGCTGTGGTGAGCGGGGGGTCAGCCTCTTTTCGCAGATAACTAGTGACAGGACAAGGGGAAATGGCTGCAAGTTGCGCCAGGGGAGTTTTAGGTTGGAGATTAGGAGAAATTTCTTCTCGGAAAGGGTGGTCAGGCAATGGAACGGGGTTGCCCAGGGCGGCGGTGCGGTCACCATCCCTGGGGGTGTTTAAGGAAAGGTTGGATGTGATACTTAACGACATGGTTTAGTAGGCATGGTGGTGTTCGGTTGACAGTTGGACTAGATGATCCTCGAGGTCTTTTTCAACCTTAATGATTCAATGAGTTTATGATTCAAAGGGCACTGCGGTGATCCTGTTTTCTATTTTACATAAAGCAAAACAAAAACTTAATAAGCATCTGCAGAAGCAGCCTTAGATAGCTATACATTTAATGATCACTGGCTGGCAATGCTGTGCTTGATGCACCCCAGGATATGGTTGGCCTTCCTGGCAGCCCAGGCACACTGTTGGCTCATGTTCAACGTGCTGTTGACCAAGACCTCCAAGTCCCTCTCGGCATGGCTGGTCTCCAGCATCTCATCGCCCAGTCTGTACGTACAGCCAGGGTTGCCTCTTCCCAGGTGCAGAATCCGGCACTTGCTCTTGTTAAACTTCATGTGGTAGGTGATTGCCCAGTTCTCTAAACTGTCCAGATCTCTCTGCAAGGCCTCTCCACCCTCGACGGAATCAACAGCTTCTCCCAATTTGGTGTCATCTGCAAACTTGCTCACAACACCTTCTAGTCCTCCATCTAAGTCATTTATTAAAAAGAATTGGTCCTAAAATGGAGCCCTGGGGAACCCTGCTAGTCACTGGCTGCCAGCCTGACGTAACCCCATTAAATCTTTGGGCCCAGCCCCTCAGTCAGTTGCTCACCCATCGCATTATTTTTGTTAAACTGTATGCTGGACATTTTGTCCAGAAGGATACTGTGAGAGATGTGTTGCTGCCACATTGATTCAGTTAGAGTGAAACAAAATTAATGAGTACTTTTGGGTTAAATATATTCTAGAAATCTCAATAAAAACAATTTTCATTTGCATTCCAGCTAATTCAAGAAACATAGACCCCATCCAATCAACTCTTCTCATCCTGGGCACCTGGTGATTTCAATATTCAATGTCCGTTGCCATTCACGTAAGTAAGCAAATTCTTTCCTTTCCCAGATTCTATCTCAGGACTTAAATTTAGGTCTGTATTGGATCTTTCTGTGTCCAACAAATGTTCTAACAGGATCCACATCTATAGAAAAACCTTTTGAAAACCGTAAAAAGAAACAAGACATCTGCTTTCAGGGACCAGTTTCCACACCACCAAAATCATTATTTCCACTTATAAGATGAGGTGTCCTTTATTTCATGGGTCTTTTTAACTTAAATATTTCACCCTTTTAACTATGCTTGTTGCACTGTGCCTGGGCTCAGGTGGAGCAAATTGACATGACCCAGTTCAAAAGTGTTTCTAGTTAGAGTACAAAAATGAAACTGCTCTCCCATGTGCATTTCCATCAATCTTTATCCAAAATATTGATTGGATAAAAGATTGCAGAAAGGCATGTGTGAACACACAGATAAGTTCAGATGCCGTTGAAAAAAGATTCTTCCCTACCACAAAGAATGAGGAGTATGGAGGATAGGAATGCTGTGAAAAAGGTATTAAATTCAGCTTCCCAAGCAGAAAGCTGAGCTGGTATTAATCACCAATTTGTTTTACAAAATTCAGCAAACATTTAAACAAGCATAACAGCTCACCTACAGTTTATCAGCTTTAAGTGGCTTTCCCTAACAACGCTCTGTGCTACACTACCATAGCATAGCAGTAGGCACTTCAAATGCTTTCATTCACCATTTTAACACCAGAAAAAGATCAAGACAGAGTTCAAATATGATGGACCTACCTATATTCTTACTGTTCATTGCTGAGAGTTTACAAGGAATTCAAGATAAAATTAGGGCACTCCTCAAAACAGATTAAGGACAATAGAAGCTGGTTGTATCTAAAGTCAAGCATGTAAAGCTAGCATCTGTTCCCCAAGCTAATATAGGTAGGGACTAATCTAACAGATTTGGGGACAGAAACAGCACCAGCTCAAGTGACATCACTTATTGGCAGTATCTGTTACCATTCTTTCAACACCTCATTATTTATATGCTGCCATTTGAAATTAAGTATGGGAAAAAAGCAGCCCTGTACTTCAAAAGTGAAAGCATCCAGCCTGTGTGAAACACCAGCTAGATGTCATAATTAGACACATTGCCAGGTGTCACCTAGCAATCTGTGCACAATGTAGACTAGCTGTCAAGATACGAACACCACCATGGTTTGAGCTGATCTCTGGTTTCAACAGAAAGACTGACTCACCAGACATACAAAAATTTTAAGTTAGAATATTTTTGTAGCCCAAAACACAGTAATTGTAGAGAATGCATGAAAAAGCAGGTTCAACACTGCTTGCCCGTGATCCCCCCTGCAAGGTACGGATTCTGACAAAACACATCACCCCAGAGCAGTGCACGTGGGAAGGCAGGTGAAAGGCAGAGGGCTCCCCCCTCTTTTTGGACATAAAAGGCAGTGCTGTGAGTGTGCGCACTGCACCTTCTATACAGCAGGAGAAACACCACAGTTTGAAGTGTTTCTTCAGTGTTCAACCTTCCTCTATTGCCTCTTGCTCCCTGGAATAAATGAGACAAAGAAAGCGCAGGGGCCCATGCCTCATGTCTGTATGTTTCACCTCTCTAGGTCTTCACTGTACGTTTTAGAGCACTTCCAATAAAATCTAATAGATTTTAGAGCACTTTTAAGCAATAAGCAATAGTCAATCACCACGGCAACACAGCTGCTGAGTTTCTATAAGGATAGGGATAGAAAGTCTATTTGAAGTGTCCATAAAAGTGACTCCGAGGAAGGTACCCACTGCATCTTTCTAACAGTTCTAAGGAAGGCCTGTTAAAATAGGTATGTTCATGTTAAAAAAAAAAACCTTTAAAAATTTTGGATTTGTTTGAACAGCTACCCCTCCTCAAAGTGTTACAGAAAGACCAGATCACTCAATGATTGCACTTCATGTGACCAGCAAGATGTTTACTCAAGGATGACCAAAAATAGACAGTCTGGTCACATGAGTAACAAACTACATTCTGGAGTATGTTTTACACTTATCTTTCTCTGCACATATTTGTATTAAAGACAATACTGTAAGTAGAAATACATAGAAATTATTTAGCTCTGACCAGTCAAGACTGTTGAAGGGAACACATGATAACTGTGAAAACAGAGAGAAGCAACTCAAAAAAATTGCAAAATATAGGAGAGGAAATAGAATGATACAAAGTTACAAAGGATGAAAAATTAATCAAAAGACTGATATCTATTACATTGATTTTGTTGATATCTATTGCATTGATTGGAGTCAAAACTCCTCTTTGAAAACTTTCATGTAATCAGGAATAGGATTGTATTAGAAAGATGACATTTTGGAGACAACTTTAGATTCTATCTTTTGTAAATCTTGCTCTTTTTGAGGCAGGATACAGCACAGACAGTCTCTCATAAGGATTTTCAGCAGAGAATTGCTGAATTTAAATTATAGAATCATAACATCATAGAATTATTTTGGTTGGAAAGGACCTTTAAGATCGTCAAGTCCAACCAATAACCTAGCACAGCCAAGTCCACCACTAAATCATGTTCCTAAGCACCACATCTACACAGCTTTTATATACCTCCAGGAATGGTGACTCAACCACTTCCCTAGGCAGCCTGTTCCAGTGATTGACAACCCTTTCAGTGAAGAATTTTTTCCTACTATCCAATGTAAACCTTCCCTGGCACAACTTGAGGCCATTTCCTCTTGTCCTATTGCTTGTTGCTTGGGCGAAGACACCCACCTGGCTACAACCTCCTTTCAGGTAACTGTAGAGAGCGATCAGGTCTCCCCTCAGCTTCCTCTTCTCCAGGCTAAACAACCCCAGTTCCCTCAGCCACTCCTTGTAAGAGGAGGTCTTGTGGTTTAGACCATTTATCAGCTTCATTGCCCTTCTCTGGACATGCTCCAGAGCCTCGATGTAGTGAGGGGCGCAAAACTGAATGGAGTACTCAAGGTGTGGCCTCACCAGGGCCGAGTACAGGAGGACGATCACTTCCCCATTCTGGCTAACCACACTGTTTCTGACACAAGTCAATGTAATGGCTTCCTTATGTGTTTCAAGTTAAATGTTGGTATGACATTTCTTAATTTTTCAGCATCTTTATCTCACATAGATTGCTCTCTGTCAATGATTAATTCATTTG
Organism: Psophia crepitans; assembly: GCA_013399095.1. NCBI lineage: Eukaryota > Metazoa > Chordata > Aves > Gruiformes > Psophiidae > Psophia > Psophia crepitans. The sequence continues at coordinate 54,411 of VWZZ01006232.1, read as the reverse complement.
CATCTGCTGTATTGCACCACACATTTATAATTCATACTAGCACTTTTTTTTCTTTTTTTTCTGTGGTTAAATTTAATTAATAATTTGTTTAGAATGACTGATCTTTTCTTCAATATATATGAAGAGGACTCATGTAATTCATCATTTTTAAGATATCTGCTTTAATTTTTTCCTCTCTGCCTATTTTTGAAAAGTTACAAATGTGCTATGTGTACATTTTTTGGCATTTAAATTAACTAGCTCTTTTCATTAGTTTTGATTTTTTTTTTACTAAAGTTTATTAGTCTTTTTTCTCCCTCGATATGATGGTTCTAAACTCTACAAATTGCTGAGCAATTTCTGGGAGATAAATTAAGTTTAATTTTTTTTTATTTATGCAGTTTGTTATACCCATTAGGTCATTCAGTGTTTCATTCAAATTAAGTTAATGTAAACAGAGATCAAGTTTTTAAAGCAATGTCCAAGCTTCTAACTTCCATTATAGTTATTACTTTGGCAAACACATTGAAAGCTGCGTTAGTAAAATGTTTGCTCTATCTTGCAATTAAATTTTTAGTGCCCTAAATGCATGAATTGGTATCCTGTAGACAGCTCCAGCGTGACTGATTGAGCAGGATGATAGATGAGTTCAGTGCATTATGCTTTAAATACTTGGTTTAAAATCATTGCAAAGGCATCAGAACGATCCGTTTAGGTGTGGCAGCTTCTAATAAATACACTCAGCAGAATGGATTGTCTGCATGACTCAGCTAATTCAGGACTTCTATCGATTATAAACATTGCTAAAACAGCAATGCAAGAGTTTTTTAAAATAATTCTGGTTCTTTTGTGAAGTTTAACAGATTTTTCTTAATGTACTGTCTCTTGCTTGGCTGAGAACCATGATGTAGGTCAGCTCAGTGACTGGAAGGCAGAGCGAGATTCTGCCATTTTTCCCTTATTGGGATCATACCACCTCCAAGCAATCACTCTGCTGTCAGCTGAGCAGGCTCCCAACACCTCACCAAACTCAAAGGAATGATATTGTACTTTGTCTGTTCAGAAACACAAGGTAAGAAAAAAATTTCAGTGCCTTTTCTGCACCCTCCAGCAAAAGCCCGGCTATAGACTATAAAAATCCCTGAACCAAAAGCCATGTTTTACAGACTGTGAAGCAGCTAGCACATGTTTGTCAGTATACCAATAATAAATAAGAACCGTGACCTAAGTCATGGTCATAGTTACTGTAAGTTGTGCAGTGTGCTGGGAATAGGTTTGGAAAAATTAGGAAATGGCTGACCCTGGAATAAACTGTGTGGTCAGAACAGAAGTACGGTATGAGAAACACGTTTGCCATCTGATGAGAAATGCTTCAGACATCTCACTCAGCACTACCCAGAAGACATTTGTTGCTGTACACCTAACATAATTTATTGGCCAATCTTTCCCAACAAGACCTAATTAACCAAGATCACCACTGAAAAATAAATTCAAACCATTTTTAGGCTGTCCAGTGTCTCTGGCAAATAATTTAATCATAGAATCATAGAATAGTTTGGGTTGGAAGGAACTACAAGGATTGTCTATTTCCAACGCCCCTGCCATGGGCAGGGACACCCTACACTACACCAAGTTGCCCAAAGCCCCATCCAACCTGGCCTTGAACACTTTCAGGGATGGGGCCTCAACAACTTCTCTGGGCAACCTGTGCCAGTGCCTCACCACTCTCACAGGAAAGAATTTTTTCCTAACGTTCAATCTAAATCCCCCCTCTTTTAGTTTATACCCATTACCCCTTGTCCTGTCACTGCACTCCCTAATAAACAGCCCCTCACCAACTTTCCTGTAGGTCCCCTTTAGGTGTTGGAAGGCCACAATTAGGTCTCCCTGGAGCCTTCTCTTCTCTAGGCTGAACAATCCCAACTCCCTCAGCCTGATCTCATAGGAGAGGTGCTCCAGCCCTCTGATCAGCTTTGTGGCCCTCCTCTGGACTCACTCCAGCAGCTCCACGTCTTTCCTGTACTGTATTTGATGCTTGAATTTCAGTCGCTTTTCTATACTGTCCTCGTCAATGATACTGAAATACATTACAGCATATTTAGAAATTGTTGAGTGCACCCAAGATGGCCACATGGTTGCTGTCAAGCCTATGCAAACATAACAAGCGTAAAGGTCTGGTCAGGAGCTCTCCTCCCATTACGTCGCAAGGGTTACATCCATCTTCATTTTAATCACAGGTAGAAAATTAAAGGGGAAACAAGACACTAAAATACTTAAATTACCAGTGTTTCGTTCTGGAAGAGGGGAAGGTTTGAAAAAGAAAGTTGCTAGTCCGTGAGGTGAACTGAAATCTTAAGGCCAGGGCAAGGTCTAAACTAGGTGCTTCCACAGGAAGCTTCCCTTACTTACAGACATTACTCTTTGAAAACATCCAGTGCTTACTCTGTGATTCCTCAAGGGAAAAAAAGACCAGAATTTGTCCATTTAAAAAAGAACATTTCCCAAAAGTCTGAAATAACACAATAGCCCAATCGGCTTTTCTTTTCTTTTTTTTTTTTTTTTAATGGGACTAAGAATGTCATATTGAATCCACTTGAAACTGAGTAACAGCAATCATGCCAGATATTTTGCAGTAAAATTTAAATAGCTATATTTTAATGGTGAGCTTGTGGCATTCTGGGTATTCAGTAATGGCATTCAACATTAGATCCTAACACAATGCAATGGACAGAACATTAAATGATACCAAACAAATTGAGACAAAGTTCAAGCTGGAATAGTTAACGCAATTCAAAGTGCAAACTACAGTACTGAAATGGTATTGAATACCAGTGAAGAGCTTAAAATGATATAAGGTATGACTCTACTTTAAGTTAGAATTTCAGGAAACCCTAATTATATCTGACTTGAGTTTGTTTACATCAAGTTTGAATTTTTAAAATCCCTTTTTTGCCACACAAGATATGTCACGCTATGACAAAGATAGGAAAGGATCTTAATTGTGTGAAAGGCTTACTGTTTATTTTGATATGAAAGTAACTGCCCATGTTTCATTATCTAAACTTCCTTGACCAAAGCTAAAGCACAGATGAGTGTTTTTATTTTAGGTCAGGACAGCAGCCCTGAAATTGTGGGCTAAATCCTGTCACAGCATTGAACTGCAATTCTAAAGGTGGGAATGCTTGCAGTGATTGTTAACATTCACCAGTGCAGAAACTCAATGTACATAGTACTGTTGTAGAGGAAAGGGTGGAATTCCATGCTCTGTCAATGTAATGATTGAACTTAAATAAGCAAGAGAAAATTTCAGAAAGGGGGATGCAAAAGAAAACGCTAGATTCAGGAAGTAGGTTTCAAAGCATTTTTAGAAAGCTTTACACTGGATGCTCTTTCTTCCTAAACCTTTTGCTGTCTTTCAAAATGAAGTAGAGGAGAACCAAGAAAGGAGATCCATGCCTAAGGACAACAATGCATGTGAGTTTTGAGATTGATCTAGGAAGACAGATCCCCTTGGCTGCATGTAAAGAAGGTTTTGGGAGGAAAGATAATAGCAGATCTGGGAGACAGGTGCTCTGTGGATTCTTACAGCAATCAAGAAAAAGAAGTATTTATTTAGGAGTCAGTGAAGACTCAAAGGTTGAAGATGGAGTTACACACAATCACTAGCATTTTTTCAAGAGAATGTGGCAAGGACCCAAAGAAAGAACAGCAAACTGCCATGACAAAAGTGATAGTACAAGCTACACAACTAAGCAAGAAATTAGTTTTCTAGAAGAAAATAATAAAAATTAATATATTTAATATATATTACATTACATATAATATATTCTAGGGTAATAATTATTCTAATAATTGTTAAAATTAATTTAGTTATAATATTCTAGTTCTAATATAAAGTATTCTGCTTTATTTGATTCTAATAGGATTCTAACTAATATTCTTCTCTGAATCACAGAACCACAAGGGTTGGAAGGGACCTCGAAATATCATCTAGTCCAACCCCCCCGCCAAGGCAGGACCACCTAGAGCACATCACTCAGGAACATGTCCAGTCGGGTTTTGAATGTCTCCAGGGAAGGAGACTCCACAACCTCTCTGGGCAGCCTGTTCCAGTGCTCTGTCACCCTCACGGTGAAAAAGTTTTTCCTTACGTTAACCCGGAACCTCCAATGCTCCAATTTGCACCCGTTGCCCCTTGTCCTATCGCTTAATCTGAACACTCATTTGTCCCTTTAAATTAATTTTAAAGGATTTAAAATCATTTTTAAGTTCGGTAAAAAGTCTGGTGTTTTCTTTGTTCAAACTTAGACCACTTTTCACTTACAATGCTCTTGCTTCTTGTCAGTCCTCAAGGTCCGTATGACATCCTTAGACTTCAGTGAAGAGTTTTTTATTTAGTTCAGTAAGAAATTAGGGAATAGAAAGATTTATAAAAGACTGAAAGTGATTTTCCTTCTTCCCACCATTTTGAGTCTCCTGAGAAAGAGCATTGTACTATAAAAAAAAAAGCACACTTAATATTTCCTATTTTCAACATTTGACACTGAATATAAAATGTTCTATAGGGAAATTCATAAAAACTTTGTGAAGCGTCAGACTTGTAAAGGTATTTACCAGGTAAGCCTCTGCTTGTTATTTTATTACTGGGAGTTCCTGTTTTATAGTTCTATTGAAGGTTCAGAAATTTAAACAAATTGTATTTTTTCCCCTCTACGACCATATAATTTATCAAGCCAGGGCCTTGCTCAGTTTATTACATTATTTTTCCATGCATGAAAATCCATTTGCTGCTCTGCTTCTTATTGAAAATGATAATTTCCTGGGTGGATGCACATCTGTTATCATATCGGAGTCCAGTATGATGAGCCTGAGTGCAAACAGTAACACACCCACCTCTTTTCAATGACACTAGAGCAATGGGAATACACTTTTAGTTTGTGGCTAGTTTAATGAAACAAAAGCCAGAAAATTATAATTAAAAAAAATTAGAATCTTTCAACATTGAGAACCATTTCTACTCTTTTCATGTCTTTAAGTCCTATAGTCCTCAAAAGTTATTCTTACTTCTATATAGGAAAATACCTGATAAAATCTTGTTAACAAGTACTTGTAACAGTATGAATACCATGGGGAATAGATTCTGCTTGGCTAACAGAATCAGAGAGCAATTTAGGTTGGAAGGAACCTCTGGAGAGCATCCCAGCCAACCTTCTGCTCAAACTCAAGCAGGCCGCCCAGGGCTTTCTGCTGTTGAGTTTTGAACGTCTGCAAGAACAGATATTCAACCTCTACTAGCAACCTTGTCTTGTCTGACAAAATCATTAAACAAAATACATAATGCACTTAAGAAGAAAGTCCTAAATATTTAGAGAAAATAATAATTGTAACACTAACAGAAAGATTTATTTCTCCTAAGTGCAACCACCTAAAAGAAATAAACTGTACTGTAATAATTGTCTGGACTACCTTAACAGCAAAGAAAAGGAAAGGAGAATGGTATTGAGGAGATATTTCATCCTGCCTGCATTTCAGCTGGATTCAAGGACAGTATGACATAAAGAGTGTTTCTGTCCACATTCCTGTCACCTCGCTTATCAAGTAAACAAAAAACCCTGCCCTTAAGTTCCTTTTTTTCTCTCTGCCATCATAACACACTGTCACACTACTGTTTCAGAGTCATCACAGATCCTTTAACAGTGAGGGGTCTATGAACAGGAACCTTGAATCTCAAAAATGGAAAAAATAAAGTTATGAGCCAGATATATACACACAAATAGCAGGATAATACACCAACGAAATACCAGAAACTCAATCAGAATTTTGCCCTTGACTGCATGGGCAGAAATTCCTGAGCATCATGGAGCACATAAAAAGAAAACTAATACCTTTTTACATTGAAAATTTGTATCTGCACATGTATGCTAGGTGGACAAGGTCAAACAAAATTTTTAAAAGAAATTATACCTTTAATGAAATATTTGTGTCAGCACATTTCAAAGCACAAATATTTAAAAAAATAAAGTTTTAAGATCGTTCTCACAAACTTTATTATTTAGTGAGAAACAATACATTCAAAAGCAAAGTCACCCTCAGTAACATCCAGGGAAATTTTTAAAGGAGAACCCTGACACCAAAAAGGGTTTTCATTCTGCTGAATTTCCTTTCCATTCCTTCAGAAAGCCAGGAGAGCCATTTGAAGATGTTTCTGTACAAAGCCATATTTTATATGGAACATGGAACTCACAAGTACATAAGAAGTCACGGGGATGGGTGAAAATGTCTAGAAAACATAAGGTTAACTATCTTAGCTCAAGATTTTGAAGGCCAGCAGTTGCTTTCAGCAACTCACCAATTAGTCTTAATCAGACAGCAAGCATCCTCTGGGGAAATATAGACAAGAATAACTGACAGCATGCACCTGTTTCTGTAGGGAAGAGCAACACCTATCCATATCAAGGAGAATGTTAGAAAGTGTACAAGCTAGACAACTGTGTCCCCAGAGCCCATACGTGGGCTTTCGCGTTTTTTAAATCTTTACTGCCTTTAATGGCTCTTTTGTGCAAATGAACATCTTTCATTTTTGGTTGATACCAGTAGTGGTAATTTCTTACGTGAATGTAGAATACGTTTCTAATTACTGCAAACATTGTTTAAAGTAGGCTAAAAAACCACACTAGCTCACTAACAAGTACAGTTTTGTCAATAGCTTTGAACCTAGCATGTACTGTAATCCTGATCTCTTAAACAGTCAGGTTTATTCAGAATAAGATGAACTTGTCCTGTGCAATAACACTGTTTTTCTTCTGACAGCAGATGTACAGGGAATCCATAAAGAACATCGGAAAAGTCTCTTGCAGACTATACTAGGAAAGTATAATAACCTCTTCAAATGTGTGCAAATTTGCAAACCAACTGCTCCACAGGAAACCAAGAAACATCAAGTCGTTCTGGGGATTGTAACGATAACATCATGCAGAGCATTCTCCATGAAGATAACTGCTACTGGTTCGATCAAGGTAGTATCTGAAAAGCTGCTTTCAATATATATTCTGTGTTCTTTGTGAGATGGACTCATGTTCTCAGGCCAGATTCTTCATAAGAAATAACCCCACCAAGAGAACGACAATACCTCTTACATCCTGTGGCAATGATTTTAGTTATGCTAAAAAACTACATTCTTCAACATAGTGTTTCCAAGTAGAGACAGAATATCATCTACTATTCAACACTTGGAAATATACAATTTTGTCCTTTATATGGTCTCTGGTTGAAATCATAGCTTCATTCTGACAGACTGATGGGTATTTATCGTTAGGCTAAAGAAGTCTGAAGTAAAACCTGGCAGCAAAAAAGTATTTTGATAGTATGCTTGAAAAGGTTTTAAATTGTGTAAATAGTCAGGGCAGGACTCTTTCTTCTTCTTTTATTGATATTTATTTCCTCATACCCCTGTAATTCACTTTCATTTCACTGCCTGTAAATGTGCTCCTGTAAATCCTTAGACCTTTCTACTAAAAGACATAAATTCAGGTCTTTTTTTTTTGTCATACCTTTTATTGCTCCTGTTGTAGCTAGAAAAACACAGAAAGTGGCACAACTTCTTTTATCCTGTTTTTCAACACTTTGTCCCCTCCATCAAAGAAAGTACAGATGACAATAGTATCCGAAGACTTTATTGAAAGATTAATGGACCCATCTGCCAGTACACTTGTTCCCTAGTCACATGCTAGCTTGAATATTGATATCTAAAAAGCATCTCAATACATTGAAGTTTATCTTCACTGTACATCAAAAATAGTCAGAGAAACTGAGGTAGGCTGAGGGTCCTAAAATTTCAGACATGTAAGGAATGGGATCCTGCCATCATGCAACCAATACATATATTTAAAAAAAAAATCTGAGCAAACTAAAACATACTGTTAAGACCACCTCCTTCATGAGTGTTTGTCCAGGAATGGACTTTAAGGAAGAGAGAGAAGAAACTAGAAAAGCTGATGCAGTGACATCTCTGCTGCATAGACACAGCTGAGGTCGTATGGCTGCACAGCCCCTCATCCCCAGCCCCATGTACAGAGGAGGTCGACTAAGACCTGCCCCATTCTGTTCATCAGGGGCCAGAGGCAGAAGGAAGACAGAGAGCATTTTAGAAATCAGCATCTTCAAACAAACCCGAAGCAAAAACCAGCATTTTCTCTGCTGCCACGTGATTGTTGACTGATATCTTTGCTGATCCTCTGCAAGTTAGTGAGAACTGGGTGCTTAATTCCTTCTTCTGCCCTCCAAAAACTCCCTGTCTTGGGCCACACTGTGTGATTATTACACAAAAATCAATTTCAAGTCTTTTGCTACAAATGGGACAGACTAAAAAATTTAAGAAAAGATTGGTCTTTTTTTTGCTAGTAGAATTAGAAAAGAAATTTATTCAGCTCTATTATGCCATATTTCAATGATTTTCTACCATACCTAATAATGAAGTCAGACAGTTCTGCATACACTGCTGGAATTTCTTTTATGGTAAGAAATACTCTAAGAAGAACCTCTTAAGCACAATTAGTCAAAAAGAATTATAATTAAAACAACTATCTGTACAGAGAAATCAGAAAGCTTTTAGTACAGGAAAAACAAACAAACAAAATCTACATTAGGTGAGGTTCATAATGCTGCAGAATTTGCTGAAAAACAAACTTTCAAGGGTCTGCCCTTTCATTATGGAAAAGCAACAGCTATAATCCCCAGTTACGTATGACCTTCTATTGCTCTTAAGCCAAGATTTTCAGAAGTGACTGGATTTAGATATCTATTTTGATTTCCTTTGTTAAATCCAATATTACTAAGTGTTCATGATCTAAAGTGCATATATTTTAATATCTGACGCTGCATATTTAAATATTTAGCTGTATTTCATAAAATCGTAGGGCTAAAGAAAATACCAAGAGGTCAAAGTCCGTTCCTCACTAGGTGGCAGGATCACAACACTCACATGAACCTTAGCCAATGCTTTTCTAATTTGCTCTTGAAGACTATCTGGTCACCAGATTCCTCTGTCTCCTTAATCAGTTTCTTTCCATTTTTCATCCACTGGAAAGGGTGAGAAGTTCTTGGCGATTTTCAAAATCTGCCTGGACAGCTACTTGAACAACTGGAATTAAACTAATCAAAGATTTCCAGGATAAAAAGCTATGTATTATTGTAATTATGTTCAGGCATGTATATCATGCTAATCATCTGCATGCTTCATGAGATTTAAGATTTTTTTAAAATTTATAAGTTAAACACACTTTTTTATATGAAAAATATCTCTGTGCAGGAAAAAAAAATTAGGAAGTTCATATGACCAGAAGACAAGAGAAATCAAGTAAATCAAGTTTAACTGGTGCAGCATCCTGAAGAGGTATTTAACAACACTCTAATACTTAAAGGCCACATAATTTCAAGACAAAAATAGTTAGAAAACAACAAATCATTATCAACAAGTTGTTTTCACCACTGAATATTTCTGAAGTCTGATTCTGCCTTCCAAAAGCCTGATTCCATCTCATTTCTAATGGAAATATCCAGAAATTTCCATCTTTCAACTTAGCACTATGATGTAGTGAATATGAATTAAAGCTGGGAAAGCATGTAAGGCAAAAAATATAGAATTCAACGTACAATCACAATGTTAATAAATGGGAAGATGCAAAGAACTAGAGTATGTAAACAGTCTAATCTCATTCTGTGTTATATTGGTGTTACAAATATGTACACTACCTAATTTACAAGTTTTACATCTTAACATGCAAGCTCTGATTAGAGGAATTATTAAAAGCATTTCAGCAAGGCAGAAGGGGAAAGTAAAGAGATATTTTACACTTTTTTTTCTTATAATGCACATGTTACCCTTTCAATGTAATAGCTTTAATCTCCAGTCCCTCTTCAGACCAAGTCATTTATGATTAAAAATACCAGACGGAGTTCTTGCTCTATCAGCAGGTCCACAGATGACAGAATAGAATCATTTAGGTTGAAAAGACTTTAAAATCATCAACTCCAGCCATTAACCTTAGCACTGCCAAGTCCACCACTAAACCTTGTCCCTAAGTGCCACATCTGCATGACTCTTAAATACCTCCAGGGATGATGAATCAATCACTTCCCTGGGCAGCTTGTTCCAGTGACTGACAACCCTTTTGGTGAAGAAATTTTTTCTTAATATCCAATCTAAACCTCCCTTGGCACAACTTGAGGCCATTTCCTCTTGTTCTGTCTCTTGCTACTTAGGAGAAGAAACTGCCACCCACCTGGCTACAAACTCCTTTCAGGTAATTGTAGAGGGCAATAAAGTTCCCCTCAGCCTCCTCTTCTCCAGACTAAACAACCCCAGTTCCCTCAGCTACTCTTCATAAGACATGTGGTCTAGATGCTCCTCCAGCTTCATTGCTTTTCTTTGGTCACAAAGATTGCCCATTGCCCAAAGCCTGATGCATGAGTCTGATCAGTTCCTCTTGAACAACTGCATGCAAACAGGCAACTGAGAAAGGTCAATGGCTGGCTGAATTACCTGTTAACGGCAAAAAAAATTTCCAGTATACAACACAGTTGAGACAAGGAGAAAGATATCTATCATCCCAGTGTTCAATTTGGGCTATTAATTTATACACTTTGTCACCATAACTTTTTATTTATGGTCAGTAGAAAGCAGTAGGGTTCCCCAGAGACATATTCAGGGTTTGAAAGTCTGACTGCTGCTCCAGTGTGCTTCCTCAAGGAGCCTCTCTCTCTTCATTGACAGCAGGGGGAAATGAGACAACCTAACCTCCAAGCTTACGTGCCTGCTACAGATACTGAAAAAACTCATCAAAACTGTGGAAATGAAAAACTGAGCTACTTTGGTTTCTCCTGTCTGTAGATATTTTTCACTCTTACCATCAAAGAACTCCCTTCTCCTTTGAACTGACTTCCTTCCAAAGCCACTTCCTTCTACGGTTACAATCTTTTTTTTTTTTCTGTAAAATGGCCTGCCCAGAGGAAGATGTTTATGGGAACATTACCAGCAGAAATACCTTTACAATGTGGCTAGCAGTAGAGCATCTACTGGGAAACTATGCAGGAAAATTACTTCATATCCACAAGACATATATAAAGAAAATTATCTGGGTGTAATATCTAAATCCCTGAAATGTAGACAAACTGATTACTTTTGTTTAGGCAGCTACAATCTGTTTAACATCTTTACCTACTCTGTGCTATAACTTTTAGCTAATTCCAGATGCCTGGATAAAATGATATGATATGATAACAAGAAACAGCAGTCCTCAATATATTAGTTTAATTACTACCATCCTTCCTTGATATATCTATGCATGAGAAATAAATGAGTTTTTCTTCACTTTTCAGACTTACAACAAATAACTGCCTGGCAGCTTATAATGAAATGAAATCCAGAAGTCTTCATCTAGCCACTCAGCTCCCCACAGATATCACGAAAGCAGCAGTAGCTAAACAGATGCTCACAAGCTAGTCATTTCACACAAGAAATATATGAAATATCCAAGACAGACTCTGAGAAAGGATTGGGGCTTGAGCACCTAAGCCTGGTGTGCCTGTCTGACAAAGCAGCTACACACCAGAGCTACACACCTCTCCACCTCTTGCTGTTCAAGATCCTCTTTGAGTAGTATTTGTAGACACGTGTAGACAACAGAGGAATACCTGCTTTAGAGTATGAGAGATGTTTAACTGACGCAAACACCAGAATGCTTCTGAGCAATGGTGTCCATGATGCAGCTTGTTCCACTCTGAGACACGGATATCACATCTGCTACTGAAACTTCTCTTTTCACTGTCGAAATAAGCAATTTAATATATCTGGTAAGTCACATACCAACATTAGTCTTGTCACACATTCACAAGATGAAAACAAGCAACACAGCTGTGGACCCTGTGACAGGAGCTGTATCCAGAACCCAGATTTTAAGTAAGATTTTTTTTATTATTTTTTGGTAACAGTAGTTCCAGAATCTAAATAAAGTTGGTGTCTGTCACAGAAAGAATATGGCAGTCACGAGTAAATCTACTGTGGCTCTTGGCTCACCCAACATGGTGCAGCAAGAACAAAAATATTCCTAGAAAGTCTATCCATCAAATCTCTGAAAAGTCATTCTAGACTCAAAAAGCTCATTGCATCTTTCACATATAACTATTATGGTGAATTACTGTTTTGAGGGCAAAACTCAGTATTGCTATAGAATAATAAACAACACAATGAACTTTAGAAAATGTTAATTCAGGGGTACTCCGTTAGAAAAGTAGATGTATGAAATAGTTAATTTTGAAAGAAAAGCATGTTCACAGTGTCCCTCTAGTATGACACTGATAATCCTGAAAGAGTGCAAGTCATAAAGCAAAAATAATGAATTAACATGGTTCTTGTGAGGGGAAGTTGCCTTAAGCTATTGGACAGCTTGCAAACACCGGTCTACACTAATTATGCCATTAGCTAAAGATAAGAAAAATAGAAGCAGCAAAGTTCTTGGAAAAGCTGCTGGACATTTATATAAGAGCTGTTAATAATGTCAGTAGTTATCTGTTCATACAGAGAACGTCCAAGCAGTATTTACCTGAGGGTCACTTATCATTACTCTGAACACTGTGTCAGATAAAACATAACATGCCTTCTTTCACTACTTCAACAGTTGTAATAGCTATGATGCTAGTTTTCAGCTTCAATTTTACGAACTGTAAAAAAACCTAGGCTTCAAAAAGGTTATTTTTTCATCATCGCGCATTTTATAAAGCCTTAAACTTCAAAGTCGCATCATCACAAGCATTTGATTTTGGTCATGTACTCTTGAGTATGGATTTCTCTTTCACTTAATTGTTGAGCACCAAAAATACGATGACTTTGCATGTTAAGATTCTAATGCCAGCGAGGTTTAGGTAAGGCATAGGTATGAAAATTAGTCCTCTCAAACTGTTTGCAGTTTAGACAATGAAGAGTTTCCAGTGAAACACTTTATCTTCAAAGAAATTTAATTGCTTGAAACACAAATGGTTTTATGTATTACTTCCCCAGATTTTCATCTTTTTCTAGAATGTTTCTGTGGATTCAATAAAGTTCATAATTTAAAAGATTTGTCATTACCAGGTTGGACCTTTTAAGGTACTTTTCAGGACTATGTGCCCTGGGCTCCTGTATGGCATAATGCCTGTGGGTATTTATTAAGGTCATGTCAAGACTCTGCCCAAGAGACTGAACAAATTCACAGGAGGGTTATTTTCATACTGCCAACATTTACCATTTGTGACACAAGTAGTGCAGTAGTTCACTCCCAAAAGTAGCTCTCTCCTACACTTCACAGAAATCAATCAGTTTTTCAATATCTTACATTAAAATCTCATCAAAGATACTGCAATACCAGGTTGGGGGTTTCCAGTGAAAATATTATGAAACCCCAGAACAGCAAGTTTACTAATTTTATGGTATATTACTATGAAAGAAGCGAGAATTATTGAGAATAAATTGGATCACATTTTGTTTCTCTGCTCTGTTGGAATTCTCTTGGGGTTCATTGGAAGATAGTTACAGAAAACAGGCATCCCAGAGAATGTACTGGAGAATATCATTTGCCTTAATTATTCCCTAACTAGTCTGCACAGGTTGATCTTGAAGGGAAGGCAGTAGATTTCCACAGCCTGACATTTAAGTAGGCTTTTTACTAGCTTTCAACTGTACTTATGTCCTGCTGGCTCTAATAAGTGTAGTGTATTATTCATAAAATGATTTTGAATTTTGTATTAGGATGCAAAAAGCCCTTTCAGACCACTCTGAAATGGTCTGGAATTTCCAAACATCCCCTTTAATTTCTGTTCATTGACATTTCCAGGAAGCAGCAGGTAATGAATTGAGAAATTACAAAAGCAATAAGAGAGGACCTCAAACTTGTCTATCCCTTCTTCTGAAAAAGAGTTGGGTCTAACCATTATGAAAAAGCTTGAGTGTTCACATACCAAATCAACAGCAATAACAACTTTCCTAGGGTAGTACAAGGAATCCATGATAGCTCTTCAAACTAGTACAATACATAAGTATAAACTTCTAAGCTTGTAGTTCAGCATGAGAAAAAATTGTAAAGAGAAAACAATACAAGATCAAAATAATTTTTATGACTCAACTATTATTTTTTTAAAGAGGCAATTTTATTACATAAGAAGTGTTCTCAAGATCAAAATCTGTTGAGCAAGAACCTTCAGCTGTGAACAGGTTGCTCCTATGAAACGGAAAAGTTATTTAAGACTTATAAATTAAATATGGAACTGCTTTTGTTTTCACTGATGATGCTGTTCTCTTCAGAATGAAGATGAAACTGACACCATTCTTTTGCTTCAACAACATCATCTAATTCCTTAATATCCATTATGCCAAACCAAGGGCAGCAGTACCCACTAACACGCACAACATATGTCAAGGAACACATTGCAAACAGTTTCTACAGAGGCAACAGATGGAGAACACCTTTATTTCCTTACAGTTCATCTGCCTTTTCTGTTTGTCCATGAACTTAGGTTTGAACCCATTAGCTGATATTAAAGCCCTTTGAAATTAATCTGTTTGGCACTATTGGTAAAAGGCTGAGAAAATTTTCATTTGAATGCAGTTCAGTATCTATTATAGGAAAATAATTTTACCTATCCTGGTGTTACCATGAAGGTAATTTTCTTAAGTTTAGATCTTATATGGCAGCATTGTAATAGTCTGACCATAGAATTACAATTTAATAGCAAGTTCCACTAGAAGATGGAGTGTGACAGAGACTCTCAACTCAACATGTACTATACAAGCACTTTCCATCAGCTCTGGGTGATGTATCCAGGTGAGGAGCAACTGTGACACAGTACAGACTATGAGTTTGTTCCATGGAAAGCCATCCTATGTCTCCTAACTTCTCTTGCATGGCATCCTAGCATTCTTCATTGTAGCTTCTTTTGCATGGCTTGTATAATCCTGAACTAATTCAAAGTGGTAAGGCAAAGCCACCTCCAGAGCCCCCATGCTAGTACCTCATACAAATTACCTGAATCTTAAATAAATGCAGTTCCAAAGCACACTTAGTAAAAATCACATGTGACATGAATAGTTGACTCACCTTGATGCTTACAAAACATCAGCACAAGTGTTTAAAGCAGAGCCTATAAGGCAGGCAAAGGCAGGCTTTTGCTGGGAGCGGGAAGGCTGCTGTGGTGGCATGTGAAAGGGTGATCCAGGCTACACACATCTGGTTTTCTGCATGTCCTGCACTAGCACTCTTCCTTCAGCAGACTTTGTGCAAGCGTGGGCTATGCTACGCATCCTGTTGCCGAAGAGAATTAAATGTATTGCAGAAGGATTGTCCAGACTACCCTGGCTATTACAGAGCTGCCATATAACCAGCATAGGATCCTGTCCTCATACAGGTCAACAGTGGAGTGTCTGACATTTAACATTTACTCTGGGAATTTCACAGACAAAAACTATTGGGCTTACACAAGCAGCCTGGGTGCGCACAGCTTCACATTGCTGTGCAGTGGCTAATCTGGCCCTGATCAGAGCATTCAAAATTACGTAAAGTTCATTCCAAACTACAAGGAAAGTAAGTTGATCAGAAAAGCTGTAAAATATAAGAGGGGCACAGAGTAACTCAGATTCATGTCTCTTCTGCTGATAAAGGCAGAAAAGGCAGAAAGGGAAGGGGGTTGCCCCGCTTTTCCTCACCAGTCTCAAGTCTCCTGTTCAAGACACGTAAGTTGAATAGCAGCACTGAAAAAGGCTTACACAGATGAAACTAGAAACAAGAACTAAAATAATTTTATGCTTTGTGCATAACTGTTAAGTAAATTGCTTTTCATAATTCTGTTCATACAAAAGATCAGAATAATATGTGTCAAAATACCAACACTGTTATATTATGTTTAAAGCTCAACATTTTATCTCTCACATCCTTCTAAGCACAACAGTTGAAGATAGAGAAGACAGACATATTGTGTGCCTGTCAATTACATTGTCTTACTCATATCAAGCTACAATCATTGATTTAAACTAACACTTGGTTAAAGAGCCCATCTATTACAGAGAGAGAAATCAGAGTTTCCTGAACAAAGCTTTGCAAAGCTTCCTCCCCTCCAAAACCTTCCATTCCAGATCAGACAGCCAAACTCCTGCTTCTCTGGGCCTGTACGGCAGCACCCTCTCCCACCAATATGCACGAGAAAGACACTTATTAGACCCTGTCCATTTTTGTCTGCAGATTACTTTGTTTTCTTCTGTAGCTCTGTAAATGGTGACAAACCTGGGTGGTTACACAGATATTGGCAATAACTGGTTAATCTATTGATCAGTATTTACTTTAAAAGCCAGCAACAAATGCCTGAAACTTTAGCTGTGAAATCTTTTATTGTGAGTTAACAAAAGATTTAATCACTCTGAGAATAGTAATTTTGGCATGAAGTATGATCTAATGGGCAAAACAAAACTAGTAACAAATAATGAAGCTCACTTCCAATGATTTAACCAATTATCTGAATGCCCTTAAAAGAGGACCACAAAGAAACATCTGGAAGAGAAAAGATAAAATGTTTTTGGTAGCAAATAAGTATACACCCTCATTAAAAACAAACAAACAAAAAAAAAAACAAAACCAAAACCCAGAGTTAGTTTTATTTATTTAAAGGAAAAGTATGTCAACAGAAACTGGAGAACTTCTGATATTTAGAAAAGGACTAACCACATTTCTCCGGAACTATGCTTTTTGGATGTTACCGTACCTCTTTCCACAATGCACAATGTGGACGCTCTGTACTCAGTGTTGACTATGTCCATCCTAAATACTCCTTTCCTAGTCCCAGATCTCAGACTAGAATACTACGGACATTGCTCTCCTTAGGGGTGCCAGTACTTTCTCATTTCTTCTTTCATTGCTTGGTTATGCCACCTATCCCAGGCAATAATTCATGCATCACTCCTTCAGTAAAGGCAGAGCAGCTTTATTACCATCAATGAACAAGATACAACAGATCTAGAATGAAAATAAGTACACAAAACCAGAAAGACCAAATTCCAAAGTGCCACCAAAAAGGATATCAAGAAAATCCCAACTTTAGGTCTCCAGTACCCCACTCTCTCTTTATCCCTTTCTCCACTGCCTTTTTTCTGTTGTCTTTCAGTCTGCTTGTCCTTCTCCCTTATTAGGCCTTATCCAGAATATCATAATATAAAAAAACTCGAGACATTCTGATATCGAGAGCCATCTCTTTGTGTTTTCTTCCCATGTTCCCTGTGGGGTAAAATACCCTGTCTCTTACACAAGAAGACACAAGGTCTTCTGGTCAGGAGTCTTGTCTTATTTGTTTTACCACCTCTAACCTCCTGAATCAGGTAGCATCAGGTCTGAAAACCTCACAAGCATCAACCTGGCGGGTAAGAGAGAATAGAAAAGACCATCACAGACATGATATGCTATGGTTTTCTTTATTCTCTGAGCAACCCGAAGCACCTACCCACTTCACAGAGCACTTCATTGGTGAACCTCACTCCTTTTAGGAGAGTCATTAGTTCTATCTGCATTTTCTTGCTGTAAGAATACTGGACTGTTATTAAGGGCTTATTACCAGTTACTGCTATTCAAAAGTGGGGTCCATTTGAGGCAACATTCTATCTTTCATCTGGTCTACTTATCCTATCAAATGTATGGTTGAATATGCTCATTAGTAATAAAGACATCACATTCATCAGCTGGAAACAATATCCAAAGTCTCAATGTTGGTATTGCCAAGCCATGATTTGGGCTATGTAAGTATATAAAAAATGTGTTCCTTGATTAATTCATAAATGAGGATGGATAACTGAAGAGAAGTTGACATTAAACAAAGCAATCTTCAGGGAACATCCTGAGCTCTTGTCTGATCTACTGGGAAATATTCCACAGGACTCAAAAACTCTTGCTTATCAAGGTAAATATGCCAAGGAGTTATTCAGACAGAGCCTGAAAAAAATACTGCTGTTAAAAACAACCTACTTACGGTATTGTGAGGACTCTTCCCCAGAGAAAAGCATTCAGGATGTCACACAAACAACAAATAGAAGTAATCAAGTTGTAAAATGAGAGAAGAACAAACAAGGAAAAAAAAAAAAAGAGAGAGAAAAAAAAGAACAAAGAAAACATCAAGGACAGATACACAAAAAAATTAATAAAGACTGGGACTAGATGTCCTACCCTAGGAATTTTCTGCCTACTTTCCTATCACCTTTCTGTGTTGGCAATTCCATCCCTATTTCTACCATCATTTTGTAGCTCTGACCTCTCCTCACCACACATAAAGGGTCTTCCTTTCCTCACACCAGTCTTACACCTCCTCCTACATCCTGTCATCTGAGGAGGGAGAGGAAGGAAAACTATGACCTTTCTAGACTTGAGAAAGTCTAGAAATTCAAGGAGAGATTTGAAAGATTCTGGAAAGTGACGCTTGCAGTGCAGCAGTACAGTGAGCAGCAAAAGGAAAAAGCAGCAACTAAAGAGCATGAAGCTCTACTACAGAATAAGGCAAGCTAGCCCCATGGCAAGCACAGGAGCCTACCAGTTAATAGCTAGACAGCAATAACAGCTATAAATTCAATCTAGCACATTCCAATCAAATTTGTCGTTATCTCAAAACCCTTGTGCCCCACGCTGGGCTCCAAAAACCATCGTGGTTTCACCCCAGCCAGCAGCTGAGCACCACGCAGACGCTCGGTCAGTCCCCCTCATCGGAAAGGTGGAGAAAATCAGAAGAGTGAAAGTGAGAAAACTCGTGGGTTCAGATACAAGAGTTTAATAAGTGAAGCAAAAGCCACGTGCACAAGCAAAGCAAACCCAGGAATTCATTCCCCA
>VWZZ01006232.1:0-35497 GCA_013399095.1 Psophia crepitans | reverse complement strand
GGGCGGTGCGAGAAGCAGCAAAGGCCTTGGCTCTGTGTAAGCATCACCCAACAACAGCAAAAACACCTCTCCATTATCAGCGCTGCTTCCAGCACAAACCCAAAACACAGCCCTATACTGGCTGCTATGGAGAAACTTAACTCTCTCTCAGCTGAAACCAGGACACTGCCAGCCTCCAGGCTGTCTGGGGTGAGAGCATTGATGCTGGCAGCAATCACAGTCCCACCTATTCCTCCATGGCAGGAGGATTTAAACATGCCTAGGCATGTCCATACTGTCTGATAGGTAGCAAGGGCTCTCAGACACTCTCTGCATCAGCCAGCCTAAAACAGAGGCAACAGTCAATCATTTCCAGCAAACATCTACTTTGTGGTCTACTTCACCTAACAGCTAAAACTACATACCTCCTCTGGGTGTTGTAAATTCCTGGATGAGGTTCAACATGCACAGTCTCATATGTGTTACCTTACCAGAAACCACAACACAGAAGATACTATTTCTTCTTTCTAATTAGAATACTCCATTGTAAGTTTTATGTTAACAACTGCACAAAGTTGACAACACAACCATCAAGACTGAATAGACACAATGTACAAGCACACACAGAGATCCTTGCATGATTTGATATGCAGCAAGTCTAGAAAATCAAAGTGCTAGCACTTGGTTCAGTAGAGTAAAAAAAAAAAAAAAAGCTTTGAATTCTATATGAATTTCCCCAGTTTTGATATAACACAAACTGAAACACACATAAGTCGTGCCAGAACCTTAAACTGAAGCTAACAGGCTTTTACTCAAACTTATGTTAATTGTCCTATTACTTTCCTCCAACAAATCAGCAGCTAACACTTTCCCCAAAGCAGATTTTTGGCTAGTCAGAGTTGAGTGTTCTTTAAATACCTGCTTCTTAATACTTTCATCTTCCTCACTTTAAATAGTCCTGTTAGGCCACCTCAGAAGTTTTAAATAAGTAATGCAGGGTAATCAGACATAGACGCATATAAAGCATTTGACAAAATTAGTCAAATGCTGATACAAGCTTTGAACACAACCCCTCAGAAACCAGCACTATTAATTCCAACAAGAAGAGAGAGACCATGCCATGCACATCCCTAGATTTAGTACTGTGATAGGATTATCCTTCAGGAGAATCTTTGCAGAAAAATTATTGGCATAGAAAACTCTCTATAGAAACCTTGAGAACTAATCTATTGTAACAGGATAATGCAATATGCCCCGCTACTTTTTTCAGAGAATGGACTGGAATTGGGACCCCTTGGAATAGAATCTGAATCAGAATGGCTTGAATTTCAAAGCTACACAAAGGACATGCATCTGTGCAGTGCTTCATTAAACTTTTTAGAGTGATAAGAAAGATGCTTTGGATTTGACAAGACGAAAGTGTGGGAGCCTTTTTAATGCAAGTCTCCTCCAACTCATCCTCTCAAGTAAGAGGATCATTAGGGCTATACAAAAACAAATCTGATTTTCAAGCTGCAGAACAATTCTTACTTCTGTTACATCAGTTCTGATAAAGGTATGAAGATGGCTTGCTTTTATCATCACTTCTTCTGTAATTCAGATTTAGACTTGTAAGAATGATCTTCAGGGATGCTTCTCTGTCTTCAAGTTCTTCCCTACTTGCTCTCAGATATCACATCTTAGAAGCAGTCTCATCATTGTCAAATCCAATCTGTCCAAACATGACCTTTTCTAGCTTAACAATTCCTCTCTTCTGTTTACCTTTTCTAAAGCATTTAACAACTTCACTGACCTTTCTGTCTCTCAAGAAAAACAAGCAAGTAAAAACTATACTAAAAATTATCATGGAAACTGCTTGGAAACATGACAAAACAAAATTCTTTGGTTTTTCCACCATTATCAGAATAACATTCAGAAAATATTTCATGCTCTACTGCAGCCTCTTTTGTGCTTAAGATAGAGTTACATATTCTGCAATTTTGAAAGGGTGGCACCAAGAAGCTAATATTAAATTAGCACTTACCCTAATTCAGCAAGCCAAAAAGATCTGGTTGTCTAGATGTTTTGTCAGTCTTCTGACAAAAAAAAATAAAATGTAAAACTCTTTCTCCTAATTAAAAAGTATCTAGCTGTCATTTTGCATTCACAATAGTTTCAGCTGAGAAGAAACTTTCTTCATCAGGACTTAAGGGGGTGTCTGCCCCCCATTCACAAATATAGAACAGCAATATCTATTGAAAAAAATAAATCTGTATTTTGTCATTACTATGGAGATTTCCACAACTTTCAGCTCCCAGTGGAATCAAATGGATAGATATGATTGCTATTATACTCTAGAAAGTAAGATGTCAGCCTTTACTTCTCTGGTAATTAAGTTTTTTCATTTGTTTCTGCTATTTTTCCTCAAATTCCTAGCTTCTAAATGAAGTCACTAGTTTATGATAATACTGGTTTATACCAAGTTACCCTCTCTTCCACGTCCTCCTCTTCTTCCTCTTCTCTGAGATTTGTTTTACAAATAAGGTTTATTCCCTATATAAGCTCGGGTTTGTTTTAAACAGCTTTCCCTTTCGCTTATGGAATTGGGGCTTTGGGGACATCGAATTAAATGTTCTTAAACTGCTCCCAATTAATATCACCGTATTTCAGTTTAAATTGTTTTCCACCTGAATGAGCTTATAATTGCTTTCTAATTGCTGTTAGTCCTTTCAAAATACAGAGTAGATATCTATTAATGATCTAAACTATAGTGTATGTAACTCAAGTTAAAACACTGCCTTCACAGCTTAGGTTTTGCATGTTTCATACATTATATAAAGCTGACTAATTTTCTAGTCTGCATTGTTTTTTTGCTGCAGAAATCAGCTTGCACGTTGCATTCATTGTACTATAGTTTTTATAATACTAATCAATGAACATTAACGTAAACAAACACAGCAAGTGTTATTTTCCTACTTATTTTAAATACTCGTGAAACTGTGGGTTGAGCAGCAATCTAGTCTGTGTCAGTAAGAAAGGAGAAATTACAGTTGTTACCAGTTTGTTTTCCTGCTATCTTAGAAGGAAAGTCAATTTAATAGCATATTGTGACACATGAAGACTACCATTTTAGGATCATTCAATCTCTGTTCTAATATTTCCATTTCTGAATAGATGCTGCCTCCTCAAATCCTGACTTTATTAATATTCTTTTTTGTGTGACTTTGAAATTGAATGACACACAAAACCACATCAAGTATTTTTATCTGTGTGCAAGTGAGCAACATAACTGGAATGCTTACTGTCCAGAATGACTTTTGGTTACCTTTTTTTCTGCAGAAGAGAACTGCATTTGAAGCTAAAATCAACATCAAGAAGCAATCTTGCACTTCGCAGTTTTCACAGATGAAGGGACACAATCTAATTTTTTTCTGTGCTTCCATGACCAAATTCTAACAGAGAGGTACGAAAAGTTAGCGCAGAAGGGTTCTTCAGTCCTCACCCACTTAGGAAGCTTAGTAAGAGTTCAAATTATCATTCTTACTAATAATTCTTGACACTGAAATAATTCATAATTTCTACTAATAATAGAAATGGGCAAACTTCAAAGGAACAGAAGGTTAGTTCAGATAAGCACACAAAATCTGAAAGCTCAAGTAGCCATCTTCATGCCGCAAAACCCTCAAATGTGCTGCCTAACACTAAAACACAGGTGTTACCATGATATTGAAGAGCCTTAGCAGGATGAGGGACCACTCTTGTAAGAGAATGCAGACTATGACAAAGAACAGTCCTGGTCCCCAGATGCTTAAAATCTAAAATAGATGGGAAATCTCAAGATAAAATGAAGGAGTTAAAGGAAGAAAATGCAAAGCTGAAATGCAAGTTAACACCCCCAGCTGAGCTCAATATTGCTATGGCTAGCTTCCTTTCAGTACCGCGGGTAACTCAGGTACTCAACTTTGCATCATACTTGTATCTATTGATTTCTTTTGTATTGTGGTCTTATCTGACCAGTACCAATAAACTTAGTCAATAGCTGAGCTTTTACCCAGTAGCAGTCTTCTAGGAGCATTGTGGCCAAATCTGATCATGACGGCAGGTACCTGTACATGTACAGGGAAGACCATACAAGTTCAAGATTTGGAACTACTAGAGGAAGTCTAGTAAAAGGTCACTAAGATGATGAAGGCACAGTAGCATCTCTCATGTGAGGAAAGGCTCAGAGAGCTGGGACTGTTTAGCATGGAGAAAAGGAAAGGTTGGGGGAGTCTTCTCAATGTGTGCAAATACCTGAAGGGAGGGTGCAAAGAGGACAGAGCCAGGCTCCTTCCACTGGTGCCCAGTGACAGGACCAGGGACAACGAGCACCAGCTGAAGCACAGGAGGTTCCCTCTGAACATCAGGAAACACTCTGTGTCACTGAGTATTGGCTCATGCTGCCCAGGGAGGTTGTGGAGCCTCTCTCCTTGGAGATACTCAAAAGCCATTTGGACATGGGTCTGTGCAACAAGCTCTAGGTGGCTCTGCCTCAGTAGGGGATGTTGGACAAGGTGACCTGCAGAAATCCCTTCCAACCCTTAACCATGTTGTTCTGTAATATCAGCAGGGAGAGAGAGAGTGAGGTAAGAGGGAATGTTAGGGGTCAGTGGTGGCACACAAATTTCAAATCAACAGCATAGCTTCTGCCACTTCAACACTGAGCTGTATAAAAACCAAGAGCATATTTATGGCTACGTGGTTACTTCAATTTTTCTAAGTGCATCCTTCATATTCCATTTATGTATGCTTCATAATTTGAAAACAGGAATCTATAGTTCAAGAGAAAATTAAACTTCTTGCTGATTACAAAAGCTGTTAGCAGTTCCTAAGATAATATAGTAATGCTTTCAGTGTAAAAGATATGATTACAAAAAGGGCTAAAAGGCCATTTTTTCTTTAAAGAAAACCAAAGAAAGCAAACAAAAAACCTTCTCAAAACGAAGTTTCTTAGTCCAGACTTGCAATCTGAAGCGGTAGCTTTATTTTCAGCAATAAGACCTGCATGTCTAACACTAAGCATGTGCCTATGTGCTTTCAGAACTACACGGGTTTTGCCTTATGGTTGGCAGAAAAGCTTCCATTACCTGTGATATGGAATTTCAGTTTGCATCTCTTTTCTGATAACGTGCTGATTTCCTGAAGCACCAAGAAATTCTTGATGCTCTCAGCATTTGAAAATGCATCTGTCCGCACTGAAGTGAGCTGCAGAATTGATATTAAAGGTGTACCTTGCATGCTGTTAGGCAAGACCACATAAATCTAATCTGGCATTACACAATTTCTTTAACCTTCTCTCTGACAAGACAGACATGAAAAGAATGAGTATTCTAGCCAAAGAGGTGAAGGCAGAATTGCACTCCCAAAGTTTAGCAGAAATTTTGGTGGTTATTCTGCTTCTGCAGAAGGTATTAGCCCAAGACTGGTCACTGAGGAAAGTTTCTTTAGTCACTTTCACTTCAAATAGTACAGAGGCTGATTTTACTTCTTATTCAAGAAATGTTTCTCCCATCAAGCACAAGAACATAAGTCCTGTTTAAATTGAAGTATGTCCTAAGGCCTCTTCTGTATTGACTTGTATTTCTTCTGTTTGTCTGGGGGTTTTTAGGTTTTTTTTATCACTAGCTTTCCTTCACCCAAATGTTATTAACTTGTGAACTACATCTCCATAACAATGTTTCAGAGAAATTATTGGGTGAGGAAAAAACAATGGTTGAGTCCTAATGAACAAGTCTTTGTAAAACATGCGTAAAAGAACTAAGAATATGAATAACAATTCACTATGCACTAAAGCACCAGTAAGGACCTTCACTCCTTTCAGAGAATATGTGGTTCCAAACAAGAACCAGAATGGAATGCACTGGAACAGAAGAGAAGATAGTAAGCCTTCTTTACTATTTCTAAAATCCTGTCTTCTCTCAAAGGCCAACATTATTCCTCAGGGATCAAAAGGCAGGCAAAAAAGGGTTCAGTGGAGGATGGTTTTTTAATTCTCCTTTGTAATGGGTTTCTTAGCTTTTCTTTTGTATCCCTAGATGGTAGAAGGCAGCATTGAGTCTGTTGGCCACATGCAGCAGGCTGCAGGTGGCATCTGGGAGAGGAAGGTGCAGGCAGGAACATCTTGAGGTTCCCACCTCCATCCCCTACTCTCTACCGCTATCTTGAAGTCAGAAACTCCTCCCCAAGAGTAAGTGGGAGAAGTAAGTCCTTGCTCTGCTCCACTGACATTACTCCCAAAAACAAAATACACCAGTCAGGCTAACTGGACTCATATTCTTTCCTCCTCAGAAAAGGAGTAAGAGATGAGTGTTGTACAGGATGGGAAGGAATGGCTCCTTCTAGTAAAGGAAGGTATTTCAGTCTAGAAGACTGCGATGGTGGATTCAAAAGCAACCATAAGTATAGGATTTATCCAGCCTATTTCCCTTCTTGTTACTCACAAAAAACAAATTGACAGTCACACACTTTGCATTCAATTGCAGTGAATAGTCAACAAATAGACTTTAAATGTTAAGAAACTTTGGTGTAAAGAATTCTTCTACGAAGAAGAGAGAAACCCATGCACTCACTGACTGGTGACTTCATCCCAAAAGCTAGGTTTTCAGATATTGGGTACAAACAAGTTTTTTGCATATAATTGGTATCCTGGAATGATTGACAGGATGATGCAGGAAACAACTTGAGACAGTCACGCTATGTGAAAGCAAAATGAAACAGCCAGCCATTTCACAGACAAATAAAATTACAATACAAATGAGTACGAACTTTGTGTCCAGACCCTTTAAGGACATACTTAGGCCATTAACTGGTTCACTTTCAGTGCTAATAAACGCTACTTTTACAGTGAAACTAAGTATTCATTTTCACAGACAGAAATTAAGCATATGCCTAAATATAAACATAAAATTGCCAGCTTAAATTAACTTAGCCTTCATCTGTCAAAATCTATGATGCCAAAGTACACTGCTAGAATTGAATGTAAGAATGGATCAGAAAAACATTGCAAAGCTTTGCAGACCAGTACAGAATATACTTTACTGTGACATGCAAACATTATGTCATAAATGTTAAAAGCTTCTAAAAGTTACATTCAGTTTGAACGCATTTTTCAATGAAGCTTCAAATTTGAAATTTTGAAGTTTCACTGAAAACTCTAAATCAAAGTTTTCTACTAAAAATCTGAAGTTCCCAAAGTAAAAATACAGGTTTGCAGAATGATCTTACTAATTCCAGCTTTACAAATTGCAGTTGGTTACTACATGAACTATGCTCTTCTCAATAAAATTTCATAATCTCCTCTTCAGGAAGAACAAAGTGAAAAGGTTGTGTGGGAACAAAAAATACATTTCTAGTCAAAACATTTTTGGTTTACACCTAAAACATTTGAGTCAAACAACCTGTTGAAATAAACAAAAACAAAAATGCCAGCTCACATCATCTTTACAACATCCCCACCTCACAGAAGATGGAAAAAGCAGTTTCAACAGAAAACCTGTATCACTCCTGAATTATATACATTGTATGCAATTATTTTACATAACTTGCAATCTTGATGTGTAGTTGAAGGGATATTTGAGCATTCTAAAGAGTTAAACTTAAGGAGGACTGGTCCATAAATTACTCCAAATCACACTCTGCCAATTCATGTTGATAGTTCTTGGTCACAGTCATTTGCTCACATCATCCACAGGAGGCAACACTACTCATTCCAAGAGGATGCATTACAGAAACTAAAAAGGGAAGTACCTTAACTCATTTTTAATGAAATTTCTTTCATACATTTTTACATAATTACATTGTCTTTGAAAGAAAAAACATACAACTTTTGTTGTTGGGATTCTGCAGAATTTTAGCATTTCCTACTGTCATGGTTTTACCACATAAGATCTTACTACATAAGATTTATTGCATAGTTTCTCATCTTATTACATATTGGTTCATAATTTCCAATGAAAAATATTCATATACACTTAATATACGAACATAGGAAGTATATTTAATATCAGAAAGAACAGTTATGACTTTAAAGAAGGATCCACTAGAAACGTAACGACTACTTCTTTAATTATACATACCTTGATGTATTAACCAGGACCTGGCCACAATAACACAGAATTATGGGAAATCAAATCAATCATGTGCACTTCATAATTAAACATTTAGTAACTATTTGCAAAGATTCCAACAGCAGCATGTCAAGTTTGTCAACCCTAGGTATTAATTGTAAATTAACTCCTTAACCTGCAGCATGGTGAGAGCCATCCGTTTGGGATTCTCTAAGTCAATCTATTCTTTGTGATATACAGAATTTTCATCCACACTGTTTTAAAATGCTCCAAAGTTACACAGATTTACTTAGGGGGGAAAAAACTCATTAACATGTTTCATGTCCACTTTAGCACAGCAATATATTAGCGTATTTTGAAGATCACAAATGCCTTCATTCAGGTCTATGCAATACTTTCAACAATAGATGAAAAACATTCCAAAGGTATTTCTAGCAACCACTTTTATCTGTGGATGGTGAACAATGAGAGAAAATAAACACTAAAACAGAACTACAACATTTTCTGTATACAGAGAATTATGAAGTTTATTTTCTATAAAATAGACAGTTATGAAGTAGACTAAATTTCTGTTAATAACAAGGGTTCAACATACTCTCTGGCATTTCTGACAAGTCTATGCGCAGGATCACAGATGATTTTGTGTTTGGTTTTTCTGTTGGTTCCCCCCCACCCCCGTAACAATTTTCCTTTGCACAAATTTGTTTCAAATATGTCTACATGCATACTCAGAAAATGAAAACACTCCAAGAGTCATAAGGCCAGTTCTAGTGCCTTTCTCACCCCTATGGTGTTGGAGGATAAATAGAAAACCTCAGACAAGCAATGCAACAAACTAGGACATGAGTTACTGCAAAATTTGCAAATGGTGGGACTGGTATTTATTCCTCACTTTTGTCAACAGCATAATCTGACAAGCAAATTAATTCCATGGTAAGTTCCAATTCTTGCTGTTGACCACCTGAAATGATACCAAAATAATTTTTAAAAGCAAGATGGATCTCAAAGCCTGCCTGCTTGCTCTTCAGATAAACACTTTGGATAAATGTTGTATCCTGAAACCCGCAGTGTGATAAGAAATTTCATTGCATGGACACATTTCAAAATTTCCTAGGCTGTCTGTGGCAGATGAAAGTGTATTTTAACTGATGCATGGAACAGAATACACAGGTATATAGCAAGACGCATTCTGCTAAGATGCACTTTTACTTAAATAATCAAAATGTATTTGGTATGGATGAATGGAGGCAATAATCCTTGCCTCCTGACAAGTAAAACCTTGAAACTCCGTATTCCTTCTACAATCACTGATGCTTAGAGAGTGTTGCTGAGAACCTTCACATGGAGACCCAAACAAGAGATGTTTCCCTCCCTCTCTTTTGGTCTCTAACAGCACTAAATTATACATTATCTTCTTTCTTTGAGAAGATAAGGAAGTAGGTATTTTCACCATATGGAAAAGATTGATCCTTTGGCCTGATCATCTACAGACAAAATACTTTTCTTCCAATAAAGAAAACACAAAGCCCAGGGTGAAACCTGCCAGAAGAATGATTGAAGTCACAAGTACAGCATACAAGGTAAGGAATACTTTTTCTGAAATCGAGGTGCTGCCAGAGAGAGAGTTTTGGGGTCAAATGGAAGGTAAGCAAGAACCAACCCCTTGTACTGGCTAGAGCATACTGGAAGCATAAATCTGGTTTCAGAGCTAGCTTTAAGCATGCTTAGCCACATTACAGGAGAATCTATTAGCATTGAAAGACAAAAAAAGGTATTGTCTAAAAATTTTCATTTAAAAAGTTTTGAATTTTGACTATCCCTGTGTTAGATACTGGGCTTCAGAATCTTAACTTCGCTGTAGAATAGACTCTGTTTTAGTAATTTTTCTGAGGAATTGATTTCTCCTGCTTTGTTAGTTTGAGATCTATATATAACACTTTGATTATTTGAGAGACTAAATAGTTTGGGCTTTCTTGACCTAATATTTCTGCTACCACTTCTTAAGCTATAGAGGCTACCTGTATGCTTATGTCAGGTGTGATTTCACACAATTCATATCAGAATTCATATCAGATAAGTAACTATTTGAGGTCTTTGTCACAACACACTTCTGAGCTGAAGTTAAACATTTCTATTTAACTAAGTGCTCCTCAATGTTAAATGAATGTTATTTTTTTGTTTGTTTTGCTCTCCCTTGCCACAATCACATTACATAATGAGATGTGGCACTACTACAAGTTCAAACCCCAGCTTATAGACTGCATGAAAGAAACTGTCATCTGTAATCATTATCAGTAAAGGTCGTGGGTTTTTCTGTTATGTGCAACGATAGTATTTTATTTGCCTGCTTCTATTATTTGCAGAGCTGGTAACTTAAGGTTGTGATAGTGGAATTCATGATAATGCCTAGAGGCTTTTGAGAATTCCACTCAATGAAAACTCCATGATTATTTATTTGTCATTATTTCACTCATAAACCAAGGCAAAGAGAATGCTCTACAAGAAGAATAATTGCCTTTTTTTTATCCACAGGGTTGTAATAAGTCTCTTACATTAAATACTATCCTCATAACCACATAACTTAGGCTTACATGGCTAACTAAACTATAACTTGATATCATTATGATATTGAAGGTGTAATAAAAAGAGGAAATATATAGCTTTCAGCTCATCATGAAGTCTCTCAATATCCTGGCTTTGTCTAGGACAATTGCTTAAGTATGCATTTAGGACTGGCAGCAAGCCAACTATTTGTCCCTGAAGCTGAATAGGCACTTTGGCAAACTCCACCCCACATAGCAAATGAGTTTTCAGAAATAGCCATTCTCCTTTGAGCAGACCAGCTGGAACAGTGCCAAACTTCATACATCCTGAAAGTGGCTGGGGGTGCTGGGGAAGGGAAGTGCAGAAAGGAGAAAACCAGCAAGAAAGTTATAGAAAGGACAGCAAACATTAGAAAAAAAATCTTCAAAGAAAGTCAGAAGATAACATGCCACATCAAGGAGGCAGCAAGATGGTAGAATAGTGTAGTGCAGTGCACGGTAGCATAGTGCAGTGTAGCACAGAAAATGCTCAGTTTATATGCTGTCTATGAGGTAGAGTGCTTGTACCACAATACCTATCTACTTCCACTTCGAGACTGGGTTTGCAGCTTCCTACACCTCTAGCAACTTCTTACTCTCCAGACTGAAATACTACACTTCAAACTCTTCTTTTGGAGTCTGTATCCAAACTTTCACTGGGCCTCTTTCTTCTATCCTGTTAACGGTCATGAAAATAACCGGAATATAACAGTATGAGCCTCATTACATTCAGAAACTGGGTTAAAATTAGGCTTTGAATAAAATAATCTTCCAACTTTTTTGCTATGAAGATTTTAGCTTTCTACTCAGTGGACAAAAAGCCAGACATTTGTAAGTAGTGAATGGAGATATATTTGTGCCTTTATCCCTCCTTATATAACATCAGTAACTTACAAGCAACTTAGAAGAGGTGTTTACTCACACATGCACAGCACACACTTGTTAAAATTAAGACACCTTTGATTTTACTCCTACACAGTACGCCCCAGCTCATCTACATATTACTAGACCATGCCCACTCCATCCTATGAATGTTCCAGCCCAGGCCTTGGATCCGTTGAGATCCTTGTCAATAGTGTCTCTCTGCTGATGCCAAGCATTGAACATCAGAAAAAGGATGCATCTTCTATAGCTTCCCTTCACAATGCTCAGGCTGTGTACAAGAGGAGTCTGTGTAAAGGGTGAGAAGGAAGAACACAGAAAGCTTAAGAGCAACTAGGGAACTAGGAGAGAAGGAAAAAAAGAGAAAATGAGGCACGTACAAAAGACTGGAAGGAAGATGAGACAAATGAGGGGGCACAATAGTAAAACCATCTCTAGAGTTTGCATTCACAATTTCTGAGAAGGCCTATTTGTTGAATGATGGTAAACAACTGAAGAATATGTTACATCTGCTCCTTCCCTCCCCCTCCCCCCTTCTTTAAATGAAAGTAGTATCTATGTGCCATGGATCGAAATATCTGAATCTGTTACGCATTATATACCCCGCCATGGCAGGGGAGTTGGAACTAGATGATCTTTGAGGTCCCTTTCAACTCAAACCATTCTACAATTTCATGGAAATATTTCTCCTTTTAACTCTCCCTTCTCTTTTCTACCACCTCATACATTATTTTTAAAGCAGCCTCGAGACAAAATCCTAAAACCTCTCTCTAGCACAAAGAAATATTGCATCATTTAGTAGCTTTTGCAAAGACATTGCAATGAATCTTATTTGGCCCACCTCAGCAACTAAATCAAAAGAAGTTTGCATAAACAAATTTTCTCCTGTCATTTTCCAAAGTTTGGCTGCCTAAGTTTTTCATCTTAATGATTTGCATATGTCATTTCTTAGGCTATGAAGGTGAATTGAGTGATTTGGCTACAGATTTCTTTTCAACTTTCTGTTTAGTGTCCACAAAGCACAATGTCTTTGGCTCACAGTCAAACAGGCAGTCTGGAAATTGCATTAAATGCCTAGCTTTCTGAAATCTGGGTTCATCCAAATTCAATTTCTGAAATCTAATATGGCCTTGTCTCTCAGTTTCTTTAAAAAAACACTAATAAAATCTTACAGTAGAAGCAGTAAAGTGCTGTAGAATGAACTCATTACACTGTTCAGGCTAAGATGCAGATTAAAAAGATTAATTCACAATACAGATTAAATCCCCACCTTGTTTTTACACTACACTTAGAGATTAAAAATGTAATATATTAATTGCTGGTTTTTCATATGTTTTTCTGTGAGGAGACAGAGGAAGAGGATTTGATGCCAAATCCTGTATATTTTTACTGTTCAGTGGATCAATATTCCTACTCTGCTTTCACCTCTTCCTTTCTTCCTTCACTAGCAAAACAGACCTTAAAAGTTGTCCAATACTTATCCAAATAATTTGTTGCAGAAGGAAGGAAGTATGAAAAGCTACCTACAAATTCACATTACTGGAATAGTGAAGTAGGTTTACCAATCTCAAGAGGAAAATGGTAGCAGAAAGCAAGTAGGGCGGTCTGCATCACCGCTGGTCCATAGCAGGGTAGACACTAGGCAGGCTCCACGCTGCTGCACCAAAATCAGACACAGCCCTGGGAGACATCTGTTGCAAGAGGAGGAATGAAACTGCATGTTTCCCAAGTGAAAGAGAATGAACAGTGAAGTTGATGGCCACATCCTTTCCCTTCCGTCGGTCTATACTTAGCAGACCTCAGCAAACGCACAAAATCCCCAGAGGACCCTGCTGGACAATTACACACATGACCAAAAGTCTTACGGATAGCCCATCAAATTAATGAAAGGTAAGGAAGAATCCCTGTGGATGACTGAAACAGATAATTATTTAAGTTAAGCACAGCACTGAGACTAATTAGGAAGAAACTCAAAGGGATAGAAGGTCAGTTGAGCTTGATAGACTGATGGTGGGTTTTATTGTCTTACGCCTCTCAATCACAATCTTACTGTTTCTAGGCAGCAAAATCTGGTCACATGTAATAGCCATTTTCCTAGCATCTAGTCAGATGGAAAAGATAGGTAACATGTATAGGTAGAGATTTGCTTATGAAAGACAACTTGAGCTGCAATGCAGAGCTGGTAGAGTTTATAGTTTTTAAAATTGTGTCTGCTCAGGCTGGTGATCTCTTTGCTAGTTTTTCATGCAGAATTATTTATTTGGTTTCATTACTGCTATAACATTCTTTCAAAATGCTTTAAACAATCATTTAACAACAGCAAGGTATATTTATCAGCCTACCAGCTTACCTGCAGAGCTTCTTCCAAAGCTATTTGTAGATGAATTTAATGTCACTGAATTGTCTGAGTAACTGATAATAACACTCCATAACTAGTAATAACATGCCAATCTACAATGTAGCCAGAAAAAAACCACTGATATGACATGTTCTAAATATATTCTTTAATAAAAAAAAAAAGTGGAAAGTCAAATAGGTAAAGACATAAAGAGTAGACTGAGATGTGACTGGCAGCACAGTTCAAATATTAGATGATATGTTGCAAAATAAATCAAAATTAAAAATAAAAAATACAGTAACAACAGAAATCATTGTCATTATAAAATTTGCATGTATATAAAATTCAATCTGAGCACGAGAATTTTAAATTCCTTGTAGAATGGTGCTCCTACTCTTTCTGGCACCATGGGGCAGAGATCTCCATAGTTAGTAGCTGTGATTTGGGGCAAGTCAGGAGAATAAAGCTGTTTTGCTTTCAGCTAGTAACAAGGTTTACTAAACATGGCTGGCTAATTCTATTCGAAAACATGCCATTCCTCAGATTCCCAGAGAAAAGTACAGAATTTAACAATGATGACTCAGAGGCAGAGGGACAGTGGTGGTGCTGGTTCAGGTATAACGATTGCTGAGATGTTAGTGCCAGTGGATGTGTTCCACCTTTAGACACCACCACCAACTTAGCAGCAGTAACTGAGGCACTCGGCAAGCAATCAAACATTGAAGATTCTAGCGGTCCTGCAAATCATTGTGGGGAAACTCTGAATTCAGCAGTCAATGGTATTTTTCGTCCTGCAGAGACCCAAATTCAGAAGCAGGGAGGGGGCTTAAACTGCAACTTCATTTTTCATTAAGATCAGCTTTTGGTGTTTGTTATTCCAGCTGCTTTTTCATTTGTGTTAGTGTATTCAGAGCTTTACCCCCAAAAAAGGAAACAAGTTTCTTCTGCAGAGAGCCCTGGCTACTCCAGAGCAGAATGAGGTGCAGCTCACACCTAACGCTACTCTGCAAGAGAGTAACAGAGCAGCATCCAGTCTATCACTTCATCTTCAGCGTAAGGTGAATTTAGCTATACTCTTTGCATAGTCACGGGTCTCCATCATACCTCAAAAACATTAAAAAGTCTCTTAAATTCAGCTTATTAATAGAACAGCTAATGTAGATTCACATTTTAATTCTATAATTCCGTAAATAAAGGCCAGTACCTTGTTTAGAACAACACAGCATACCAAGCACTGTAGGCTAAAAACTGGATTGGTACGATATGATGGGGTATAATCCACAAAACATCATGCTGCTGCTGAGAACTCGCCTCCTAAGTGCCCTTCACAACACACACCACACAAAGCAGCCACTACTGGAGTACAGCCAGACCACTTTCTACTAGGCATCAAAACACACAAATGTATGAACAGCATCCACAATTAAAAATTCCAATGCGACAGCTCATCATTCCAAATGACAACGAAAAGATGTAGAATAGACATTGGCCAAAGCTTGTATTATAAACTGCTGAATGAAATATGGACGGAGGGGTGAATAACTTGGAAGCTTCTTTCTAAAAACCAGCAATATTTTGGGAGAAGAAGTTGCAGGAATGTATTTCTTAAACTGAATTTTAGAGATACTAACTATACTGACTGTATCTCCAGTGACCTAGCTGACAGAAGTTGTTTTACAATGGCTATAATACTTTAAGTATTGAGATTCATTTCTCTTCCCACCTCTACTTAGAACCATTACAAATCTGCACCATCAGCAAGACCCAGCCAGTCTACCTGAGGAAAAAGTGAAACAACACTGATTTGTTATTCTGCTATCAACGTGGAATCCTGGGAATAAATACTAGACATTTGTCACACACCTTTTTAACTCATCTCCCTCACAACGACACCTCTATCAGCTAACAAGACACGGACATTTTAAGATGCAGTTTTAGGAGAGTGCCAGTAGATTGCCAGGCAGTAAACTGAGAATCCTTTTTATTGGGTAAGGCACCCCTCACATGCACCTTAAACACCTACTTCTACAGCCTTTGCTCTTTTCACTCTACTAAATTTGTATAAGGATCAGCACCCGTGACCAGCTCTGGGTTTCCTCTGTCTGAAATCCAGTGTGGTGCTCTGCTATCTGAGCACTTATACAGTAAATGGAAATGGAATCTTAATGTTGATAAGAAATAATAATCACTAACGTTCTGTAACATAAGTATGCATAATACAATTATATACACAAATAGACTTAAAATGTATATATAAAAAGAATGAGAACACTTTTCCTTAGTCACAAGAGTAAAAATTTTAGGCAACAGATCGGATGGTTTTGTTGATGTCTGAAGAATCATTTGGAGAAAGATTTTCAGAAAAACAACTTTCTTCAGAACTCATCATTCAAAATCCGTAAACAAAGATGTTGACAGTTACAAAGGTCAGAATGTTTTTTGTGAGAACAGTTAGAGAGAAAAGATACAACTGACAAAACCAGAAGATTAAATTGCAAAGACATCCTAGTGCAAGCAGAGATCAATCCACCCTTTCAGACCATATTGCCAAATTTCTACTTTTCGTATTTGAGAGCCAAAAATCCAGCGTATTTTAACTAAATTGCATTTAGGCTCAGAAAGAGAGTAAAATAAATGCAATAATGACTCCAAAGGATCAGCTTTATAAACGTGAAAATTTTCACAAGGAAATAGACCAAGGTGGACAAGAAGTTGGAAGGGGACACAGCCGGGACAGCTCACCTGATTTGGCCAAAGGGATAATCCATACCATGTAACATCATGCGCATGTTGGGTAGAGAAAGAAGGGGATGGGGGAGGGGAGGGGGGTCTGGGCTTCCAAAGTGGCCATTGCTCAGAGACTTGCAGGGCATCCCTTGTTTTGCAGGAGGTGGTGAGTGATTGCCTTTGCATTACTTGGTTTCCTTTGCATCATTTTCCACTTTCCCTCACTTTATTATCAAACGTTCTTATCTCGACCAACAGATTTTCTTACTTTTGCCGCTCCTACACTCTCCACTGTCTTGCTGGGAAGGTGGGGTAGGGAGGAGCAAATGGTTCTGCGGGCACTTAACTGCTGGCTGTGGTCAGCCCACAACGCTGGTGAATACAGATAAACCTTGTCTCCCTACACACCATACTAAAGGTCATTGAAATACTTTTTTTACTACATAGTCATACAGGAAACACAAACATCCCAAACAATTTTCCAAGGTCATTATTAAATATGCACGTGATACATTTAGGGTAAAAAAAAAAGTATGATGAAAATACAAATGAAACAATGGTTTCACCAGAAAATGCTGTTTCATTGAACCATACGTACTTCTCTTCAGCCATTACAGGTGCATTTTCTGTCGCACTCTCAGAGATAGGGTCTCGGGAGATTCCTGAATCTCATCTCCACTGGGCCCAGCAATATTGTGCACCACACCCCAGACATGTCAGTTTCCAGACTGGAAACTCACAGGCAGCTGATCAGCTAAACTGATTTGTTTTCTATTCTAATTTGTGCTAATAGCACAAAGTTGAAATTTAGTTAAGCAGCTGTGGAATTTTGTGGCACATTTTATTTTGAAAAAGTAAATCCTTACATTGCCCTGATGAGACTGTCCAAATTTGCAGTTTATGTGAAAAGGTAGAAATTATCTGTGAACGAATTAGGATTGAAACAAGATTTCATTTTAAAAAAAAAATTCCCATAAACTGCAAAAATATTTTTATTCCCTCCTCTTTACAATTAAAGTGCCAAAATTCAAAATTAAGGACCCTTTTATGTATATAGCACAATACGATCTTTACTTATATGTGCTTACAGTAGTCTCAGAAAGAATCACACT
This sequence comes from Psophia crepitans, assembly GCA_013399095.1. Taxonomy (NCBI): domain Eukaryota; kingdom Metazoa; phylum Chordata; class Aves; order Gruiformes; family Psophiidae; genus Psophia; species Psophia crepitans. The sequence continues at coordinate 17,793 of VWZZ01006232.1, read as the reverse complement.
TGATTACCATACAAAGAATGAACAGCTTTATAATTCCTTTACCTTTCTTGAAACCAGGATTAAAAAAACCCAATATCTGAGATTGGATCTGAGCTTGGAAGAAACTCTTTCCTCAGGAAGCAGCTGACAACTTATGCAGCCTTAACACCTATTTTGTGTAGTATAACAGGGGCTATCTGCTACTCTGTTGACGTCATTAGAAGCATAGAACATTCTCCTGCAGCATCAGAGCTTGTGTGGCAAATGGCCAGAAATACAAGCCCTGGTCATCAGCCTTTTCACTGAAAAAGGAGAAACAGAAAAACTTCCCGGAGTACAAGTTTCAGCTTGAACCACGCTGTAAGAACTGACTTAAACACTCTTTTTTACATATATGTAACCTCATTAAACTGAAAGCGTTAATTCTGCACAGTTTAGCTCATAATACCAATAATTTCATTGGCAGGCTTTTTCATTCTCACAGAAAGTGAAGAAGTCCCCAGGTGCTAACTGTATTCATAGGTTAAAATGCAGTAATTTAAAAGGTAATCTTTTGTACCTTATCAGTGCTCTACAAAAGACACTTAACATGCCTGATCAGAAATGCATTTTAACCTCAGAATTAGTAAGGTTCTAAAATTCTTCTGTGAATAATTTAGGATTTTCAATTCCCTTCTTAAAGCGTAACAGCTATTCATTAAATAGTTGCGTTTTTCACAGATAGAAATAGTATATAATGGGGTTAGGGACTCCGGGACTAAGCAAGAAAAAATTGGGTGTCTAAATCTCACTGAACTCCCTTTTGAAACCAAAACTGCAGTCTTCCACTACCTCAGCTGTTTCCTAACCCCAAAGGCATCCCATCCCCATAGGCATTTAATATTTTCAGCATGAAATTTCCACCAGTTTCGCTGATGGGTAGTCCAGAATCACCTTCATCTTGCAAGCAGCTTGGTACTCAACCATTGATTTGGTTCTGCCAGGACCCAGGAGCACAGTGAGGGTATCATGTGGGTGATTGCTGATGCATCACTTGTGGGTTTTTGTTCTTCACTTATTAAACTTAGTCTTCACCCATGACTATTTCTTGCTTACACCCTTCCAATTCTCTTCCCCATCCCACTGGGGGGAGCGAGCAAATGACTGGGTGGGGACTTAGCTGCTGCCTGGGTTCAACCCACCACAGTAAGGGATATTTAACATTTTAAAATGTAATACTACAATTCTCAAGTCACCGAAGCAGAAGACAGAGGACTTTATTCTGACTTCAGAACTTCTGACTGGTAGGTAACCAAGTGAATTTCTTCCGTGCTTCTCTCCAGCACATGTACTGTAGCAAAATGGCATTAAAAAAAAATTCAATTCACCAACACAAGCTGCCTCACATCACAGTTATTCTATCTGTCTGTGGGATGATTTCCACTAACACATCTGACTGCAGCATTTGAAGCTCAGATCCTCATAAATAATAAGCCATCTACACCAGGGTCCAGGAAAGATTCCAGACCTTAAACCAAAAACTGAAGTCCTCACACTAGTGCTAAGCTTGTCACCACGTGCTTTTTTGCCATCTGAATTGTACTTCAGGGCAAGTCCACAACTGCTGCCCCACAGCAAAGCCAAACAATTTGGTTGCCATTGAAGACTGAAAGACACTATTCACAGCCAGCAGCTGCCCAGCCTGTATCTCCTGAGGGGTCCGGTTTGAGAGGGAGCATCTTTAATCAGTCTGGGCAGAGCATGTTTGGCACAAAACACAGCAGCTGCAGAACTTCACAGAAACTCAAGCTCAGCCTGAAGACTTTTAAAGCCTTTCTTGCAGCCTTTCAGAACACCTTACCTACCCTCAGCGCCTCAGGCAAAAGAAAAACCTCATCTCCTGCACTGCCATGCAGCAGAGAACTCTCTCTCAGCTTCACATATCAGTTGTGTTCAGTTCTGTGCTACTCACTGTTGTCATCACGGGGTTCTGACAGCTCAGGACATGGGCACAGCAGTTCTTCCTGCTACAAAATACTTTACTGACGCACATAATGGTTTTAAAGATCCATGCTCTGTCCTGTCACCAAATACTAAACTGTGTTTAATGCACAGCCTGAGCTTTTCAAGCAAGCATGGTACTAAGTTTTGCATATTGCTGCTGGTTTTTTCCCTCCCAAATTATTAATATTTGTCATAAATATCACTAACAGGATTAGTTCAGTTGGAAAGTCCCACTGTTTTAGCTAGGACCCAAAAAATTCTGCAACAATGAGTATTCAAATTCACCACACAGTTACATTACTACCAAATAATTTCAGTCTACGAGGCCAACTTTGCATTATGTATGAGTCAAAGTTATAAATAATGACTTGTTCCAGCACTTGCAGGACACGAAAAGCCATACACTTTAATTGATACAATTTTTCGAGCATCGCCTGTTCCCACATCCGTGTTCTATAAGTACAGACAACAATATTTGACTCTCAATTGCATGTATTTGAATTCTATGACCATTTTCCTAACAATTGCAAAGCCCCAGCTACAATTTGTTAACTGTCACACTTCATAGTGCCTTATCTTTAGGTTTTGAAATCCATTTAGTTTAATGTTTTGTTTACAGTAGGATCACATTCTCACAATTCACAAAACCCAAACACTTTTATCAGGAATCTTCAAATGCATTCTAGCAAGTCATCATTGCTAGGGATTAAAGCTGACCTCTAGAGTTACCATTTGCATGATTTATATTTCTGAAACAAAAATCTTGATGACAGGATGATACATGTAAAAAGAAACACTGAAAAAAATGCTAGGAAATTCAGTTATGCTCATAAATAAACATAACAGGCATTTTTAGACTGATGCTGTCCAAAAAGACTTGAATATGAATGTTACATCCAACTTTGCACAAGTAACTTTCAGTTCCTGAAATAGTTTCCACCTGGAGACAGTATAGTACCTGTTATTTTCCTTTCTCATAGTTTTGCTTCATTCTCATGAATAAAATTCTAGAATAACAATAAGACAGTTTAAATGACTGGGATTCATTCTGTTGTTGTGACATAGTGCATGGAATAGAGACATAGGAGCTCTCTGTAATTTTGTATAATGAAAAAGATTGTCAAAGATATCTAGAGCTGTAAAGTCATTTTAGACTGTATACTCAAATAAGCTCAGGCAGAATGAAAGATTTGTCTTGTATTATGTACTTTAACATCTTCTGAGATGTAACACATTCATTTATTATAGCCAATTTGTTCTGCTATCGCTAGCAAAGTCATCTGGTGATTCCCAGTATCACTATCCAAAGATAAAAGAAAAGCAGAGTAGTTTTCAGCAGTTCGTATAAGAAATCTTTACTTTGAATCATGTGATGTTTAGAGATTTTCAGCTAAAGAAATTCCTGAACTCTACTAATTCCCAAAGTACGCACTGTGCTATCTGCTTTAACTGCTACTGAAGCTTCCACATACTGCGTGCAAATGTAATATTCTGAAAACATTTATACAAAATCAGGTCAAATATATGTGACTCATGATGTTTACACTTTAATTATTTCCTTGCAGACTGAAATACACTGGTGAAACTTACAGCTTCTTGAGCTGATAGACAACAAACAAAGTAAGAAATATGAATTCACATGACAGCAAAAAAAGCACCTGATTTAGAGTGGCAGAAATCTCTTAAGAGGCAGGTATAAAGCAGGAGAGCAGTTTTCTAAATATTTGTATCGTGTGTTATAGTAACCACACAATGCATAGTAAGAAAGAATAAATACAGTGATCTTCCTTCCAGCTAAGTTTTCAGTCATTTAACTCTGCAACCATTGAGACACTAGAAAACCGTATACATAATTATCCTTATCCTTTGTATCATGAAACAAAATGCCAACGAGCAAGTTCAGACTTGTTGACTGCCATGAGATTGGTTATAATCAAAGTAAATATGGAAAAACATTGTTAATCCATGCGTTCTATGCGTGACAGTTCAATCCTTTTTACTTGATGGGGACATTATTACAATCATGCCCACAAATATTTCATTGCTAACTCATAACCAAATACAGAGTTTAAAAGGGCAAAGTTTAATAATATATTTGGTATGTGTAACAAGATGTCTAAGGCTGTAAGGATGTATCAGCATGCATACAGTGTCAACTGAATTATCATAGATTAACAGGTATCCTAATTAGAGTTGTAATCTGAGCAAGTCTAGCATTAAATGAGATTTTTTTTTTGAGAAGTGATGAATATTTAAGATTAAGACGCCAAGAATGAGGGGCAATGCGTGACTTAAATTATTGTTCATTCGATAGAGGATCTCTAAATCACTTCAAGGGTGATAAAACCAAAGAATAATAGTTAAAGAATTTGACATCAAATATTTTAATTTGTCTTCGAATAAATATTGACATTTGTATTTCAGTTTGTCCAATGTTTTTAGCACATCTTAGAAGATAAACTGAGGATGCTGAAACAAAGCTTCTCAAATATGAGGGAAGTGCTCTAACCTTAAGGCTATTATATGAAAGACAAATACCAACATCATTTACAGACAGCGGTAACTTCTAATCAGCTCCTGAAAGCTGAACTGGAGGGGTGCTGTACTGCAGTTTTTTGACGGGCTTGATTCAGGGTTGCAAGCTGCCAAAAGTGGTGAAACATCAGTGACATCCTGTTCTTCTGTACTTACCTTTTATCCAAATTTATGTGGCCCTCTTACTCAGAGTAAGACTTCTAGAACCACTTTATCGTACATCCCAAAGCACTGTCTTAGGAGCCAGAGCACAGCACCTTCACTCCAGGGTCTGGATGTCAGCAGCCAGGTACCTAAAAGCTCAGCATTTCTAAATTACCCAAATCCAGATCCTCCCAAAAGAGAAAAAGATCTGCCATTAGCATCTCATAAATTAATTTATAAAAGTCTACACTACAGAAGCTGCCTTTTAGGTGTGCAATCAGGCCTCTAGGTGATAAATAATATCTTCATGGCATTCTTTTCTTCTCTTTAGTCATTAACACAGAAAGGAAGGATCACCTCCCTCAGCCTGCTGGCAATGCTCTTCCTAATGCAGCCCAGAAGGCTGTTGGCCACCTTTGCCACTGGAACACATTGCTGGTTCATATTCAGTTTGTTGACCACGACCTCCCAGGTCCTTTTCTGCAAAGACACTTTCCATTCATTTGATCCTCAACATGTATTGGTGCCAGGGGTTATTCCTTCCCAGGTGCAGGATTTGACATCTCCTTTTTGTTGAACTTCATGAGATTCTTATTGGTCCATTTTTCCAGCCTGTTGAGATCCATAGGAATGGAAGCACGACCCTCTGGTCTATCAGCTACTCCTCCCAGTTTTGTATCATCTGCAAACTTGTTGAAGGTTGACAGGATGACCCATCATTCAAGTCATTAATGAAGATATTAAACAGTATAGGACCCAGTATTAACCCTGGAGTATACCACAAGTGACTAGTCTTCAGCTGGACTTCATGCCATTGATCACAACCCCTTGAACCCTGCAGTTCTGCCACTTTTCAATCCACCTCAGTGTCCATTTATTTACTCCATCCTTCTTCAGCTTGTGTATGAGGATGTAAAGTATCGAAAAGCCTTACTAAAGTCAAAACAAACAATATCTGCTACACTCCCTTCATCCACCAAACCAGTCATCTCATCATAGAAGGCTGAAATTTGCTCTCTTCCAGCCCTCAGAAACACCTCCCCGTTACTGCAGTCTTTGAAATATAATCAAGAGTGGCCTCTCAATGACATCAGTCAGCTTTCTCAGCACTGATGAGTCCCATCACACTTGGATTACATGCAATCTGTTTAGATGTTCTCTAATCTGATCTCATACAGACATGGGTAAGTCTTTCTTGCTCCAGACTTCCCCACTGATCTCAGGGAGGTAGGATTCCCAAAAGACAGTCTTATGTAAAAAGATTGAGGGAAAGATGACATTGAGTAGCTCAGTCCTTTCCGTATTCTTTGTCACCTTGCCCTCAGACCATTCAGCAGCAGGCCCATGTTTTCCCTGACACTCCTTCCGCTGCTAATAAACCTGTAGAAACCTTTCTTGTTGCCCTTCCCACCCTTGGCCAGATTCAATTCCAGGTGGGCTTTAACTTTCCTATCCCTGCCCCCCTACACACTTGGACAGTGTCTCCATATTCCTCCCAGGTCACTGTTTCTACCTCTTGCATACTCCCTTTTATGTTTTTATTTTTAAAAGTTTCCTTATGAATGCAGATATATGTACAATGGAATTAAACCAAATTACTTTATTTACAATTACGTGTGTGTTTATAGCTTCAACGTCATAAAAAAAAAAATCAGTGTTAATCAACCCAGAAGTCATAACCCGTATGCATCCTTTTTTATGCTCCTGTAGCAGTATTCAATCACTAACATAAAATTAATCATGTTCTGTGGTGAAGCAATTACTCAGTTCCCATTTAATCAATAATCAGTGCAATCATTTGCAGCCCTAACTTCTGAGGTAGTTTTGATTTCCCTAGCAGAAAAGTCTGCACAGCAAAAGCTTAGCCTGACTCGCATGCCAGGGCCTTCACTTGCAACTTCAGAATTGCTGGTTGTCTCAGTGAGGTTCGATGACTACATACATGTTTGAATATGCACAGAAAGAATGTTAGAATATCTAAAAGGTGCAAACCCAGTTGTTTTCAGAGAAAAGCCCCAGGGTTTGGCACCTGTAGTGATATTTCCTTACTCATTTTAGGTAAGGTCTACTTCATGCTATTTAGAGATGCTCTCAAATATTATCCTGTCAAAGCAGCTATCACATCTGTTTCTTAGGCAATGGTAAGTAAAAACTCTCTTCATAGAATCGCAAATAGATTCCAGAAGGGATCTCTGGAGAGCATCTGCTCTGATCCTTGATTCACATCAGTTCCAGTTAGATCGGTTTGTTCAGAGCCTTGTCTATTTTAGTTTTAAGTACCTCCGAGGAGGAAGATTCCCTGTGGACCCTCGCTGGGAAACATGTTCCTGCATTTGAACACTCTCATGGTGAAAAAAACTTAATATCTGCATTTTCTTTTGTTGCACCTAGTGTCCTTTCTTTTAACAGTGCGCCTCCAGGAAGGGTCTAGCTCCATTTTGCCTATAGCTTTCCATTAGGTAGCTGACAACAGCAGTATGATCCCTGTTTAGTTTTCTTACGGCTGAACAAACCCACCTCTCCCTGTTCCCCCTTGTACATTATACACTCTTTTCATTTTAGTGCCATCTAACAGATTTGCTCTACTACATTAACGTCTTCCTCGCACTGGGAATCCAAAACTGGATACAATGCTCCAGATGCAGCCTCACCACTGATGAATCAAGGGAACGAAGCACTTTCTTACCCTGCTAGTTACACTCATGGTACATTCTAGTTAGGCACCTTCGCCGAAGTGGCACTGGACAGAGCTTACCTGCGTCATTTGGCCTTAAAAGTGCTCCTATCTCTACATCTTAGATGGGAGCACAATGGGATGTAAAGCTAGCTCAGTAACCTTAAATTCTATTGTCTGAGAACAGGAGGACTATTTGTTGCAGGATTTGTTTATTGTTTGGGACTGGGGAAGGGAGTGGTTAAGGAGGGGAGTTAGTTTTCAATTCTGTACTTGCTATAGAGTGATTCGGCTATCTAGACTCATGTCACAATCTAGACTACTTTCCAGATCCAAACAAATTATCAACCCTCTTTGGCTTAATTTATTTTTATTACATAATATTTTCCACTACTGACAAAGACCTGCTAGAGGTTTGAGACAGCTACAATGGCAGACACCCTGCAAAACATAAGTCATGCAGATTGCCAAAAGATGAAAGCTTTTTCTTGGCACCTAGCTGAAGAGTAACTAATACCACTATTTTGATAATAAAAGCTGTGAAAGAATAATAACTTATAATAAAAGTCTCTGTTTGGTAGGTTGTAGCCAGAAGCCTCAATTTTCTGGAAAACTCACACAGCAGAAGATGAGGACTAGAACAAGAATGTTCAATTCAATATATAGTCCAGTATGAGATGGAGCAACCTGAGACACAAGTATAATGTATGTGTCATACAAGTAATCTAATTTATCTTTCATTAAAGTTGAAGGATTCTTTGAATGGTTTGGTGTCTTAATTTTAAAATTTTCACCATTCTATCACAGACTTTCTGAATATCCTCTCAGGTGTCTCAGGCTCAGCGGAGAGAGATCATGTGCAAGAGGTTCAAGACAGACCTCCTGGAAAGCCACTACAATAATACAAGGTGAATTAAGAAATTTTTTGCCTATTGCCTCAGTGCATCCACCACACTCAACTTATTTCTTTTAGTCTCAGTGAAACATCGTATGACTTAAATAGAAAAGCAGCAGTCACCAGCAATAGAAAAAAAAGTTTTTTATTACCGAGTGGATGCTAGTAGTTGAACTTAAAAGCTCACAAGCCCTGTTTCACACTTCTGGAGTGCCCTACTTCAACAAACGTATTGGTGAAAGCAAGCAGCAGTATGTTCTGTCAGTAATTAGAACAGGATCCACTGGAATATATAAATAACTCTCATCAGTAACCACTTACATTATTTTACCATCAAAAGGAACTAACCCCTCAACTAGCCTTTACCCTGAAAGAATACAAGCCACCCAAGGAAGAGCCATTTTGCCTAGGTCCAGCATAGCCCTTGGTGACAAACCAAAGAAAACCACAGCACTAAACCTGCAAGTGGGCAGGATAAAGTGCTGAAGGCCAGGAGTGTGATCCTGAGCATTATGCCCATTCCTATCCCCCAATCAGTTACTGCCTGGTCATAAAGAAATTAAATTCAGGAAGTGCTTTGATGTCCAAAAAGCACAGAGAGTTGTAGTTATGGACCAAGCCAGATGTCCTCCAGTCAGACATGACTGCATTCTTATCACTCCTCAATACATCAGCACCTCTCATCTGCAAACTGGGGTTTTCGCCCTCTCCAGAGGACCTCCACTTCAGAGCTCCATGCCATGCAAATTGCATTGCTGATGATGACTTTCTTGTAAAAGGAGAATGCCAATAGCAATTTCCCTTCATTCCGTCAAAAATTTACTGCTCTGGGACTTGGCCCTTCCCTGTCCTCCACTGCACAGTGCTCGAATGACTGCCTGCAGGGCTGTCTATAGGAGGCTGGTGCTTCCCTCCAGCCAGGGCAGTCAGTCCATGTTTGCGTGTCATGTAACCTGAAGTGGAGAGTAGCTGGAGGGGAGAGGGAAGGTAGGCAACCTCTCACTCACTCAGGGTCTGTCTCCATAACACAGCCAGTGCCAGTTAGCGTAAAATACAGCCCTAGCCTTTAGAAACCTTGCCAGGAAGAAGCAGAAATTCCCTCTGGCCAAGGAACTGCTCCAGACATTATTGTACTCCATGTAAAAAGGCACTTTTCTCACTCCTATAATCTCCTCTTTCACACTGTTTAACAACAACAACAAAGAAAAAGTATCTACACTGTTTAGGGGGAAAAAGAAGTGGGGAAAGGTGGATGCACTCGTGCCTTCACAAGTGTTTCTGGCTCCACTTTTTACAGAATGGATAAAACCCCAGTGACTCCAGATGCCTGACTGAGCAAAGTGTAACCAAACACTGACTGCCCTGGTCTGTCTCAGCACGGTCATAATCTTGGACTCCATTCCCTTTTCTGTATCACTTCTTACTGAACTTGTGTCAGGAGATTAGTTGCTGCATACTTCTATATTGGCAGTCCCAAAAGGTCAGTGATTCTGCATCAAATACTCAGGAATGAAGCTTTCTGTCCCTATTCTACGTGCTTAATACAACCCTTCCACAATGGGATAAACATTTGTTTGCTTGCTTAGGAACAGGAATCAGAAAAACATTTATCACTATTCAAATTTCAGCAAAAACCCAGAGGAAGCAATTCCTCAATTCTCCTTTTTTTTAATATATTTTTTTTACCCTTGTATATTGTCTATCAATGTGTTTATCAACAGCTATTCAGAAATCTTTAAAACTAAGTCAGACTACCAAAATTCTTAGACAAAGTCATAATGGAAATGCTATCAGAAAAGGATTTATCATTTCCAGCAGTGCTATATGGGAGTGGCTTCTGCAGCATATAACAAAGAGCCCTGAAATATTTAACAGTCTTAAGAATTAAGTAACACATTCTCAAAGCCTTTGTTATACGAGAGAAATTACTGCAAGTAGAGTTCAGCTATTTAGAAAAATGAGTACAAGAAGAATGCCACTTTTTTCCTTGCTATTTTGACCCATCTGCAAGATAAAATCTTTGTTCTTCTAAATATTTTGTATGGAGAGACACTTCGCAGTTAGGGTGATACATTGGAAGCTAGTAATACATGCTAGTTCGTATGCATTGGTGTCAGGCTCGTTAAAGAATCAGCATGAACCAATTTGGGGAGTTTGAGTGTTCTATAAGTCAGGTAATGAGTAATTTTGTGTTGCTGACGAAATAAATATTTTTGTTATCTGTCACTTGTGTCTATATCTTTCTGCAGAATTTGTGCGTTTAGAGTAGTTAGTACATTTTGACAGTTTCTTTACTTTTATTAAACTCTCATTACCAGAATTTGCTATTCTTGTCACAAAAAACATCAGTATTTTTTAAGTCCTTTATGAATCATTACACATACAGATAGGACAATCATAGTATTCTAGCTCTGATAATCTCTAAATATTCTATATATCTTTCTCAAAATGTTGAAGTGTTCACTTGCATTTATTAAAAAATACCTCACAGAAAAAAAGCTTTGCTACACAAATAGTCAATAGATATGTCAGCTATCATGTGTGACCTTTCAGTACATGCTTCATTTAACCCAGTGAATCTAGCCTGGCTGAGGAATTCAAAATGGTGACAATATCTGTTAAGGATCCAAAGCACAAACATGCCTTTTGATTCTGCAAAATTCAAGAGAGAAGCAAAGATAAATATGTCACAATATGACTAAAAGCAGCTGACTGGATTGCTTTTTCTAAAAATCCAGAGGGGAAAATAAAAATTGGTATTGATACACATTAGAATACCGAATGAGGCCCAGTTTCTGAAAACAGAGAAACAGATTTATATATCAAGATACATGTGCAGGGATCATATTCCTACAGATTAAGTTAGACACAGCATAAATGCTGCTTTTACTGCAGACTCAACAGTTTTTAAGATTTACAGAATTCTTCCCACTAGCAGAAATTGCTTCTTGGTTTATCTCAGACACACATACGTTGGAATTTCTGCAGAATTTTAATTAATAAATAAAAATAAATTCATTTTCTTTTTTCCCTCCAGAATTTCTACACCAATTCAAAAACATGAACTAGAATATTCTTATCCTCTGCAAGGAAGCATACACTATGGGTTAAACCTAAGTCAAGAAAAAGCCCTCAAAAACTTGCTTAAGTTTTATTCTTTGCTTAAGGTTAAGTTCCAGCTGGTAGAAAAAAAAGCATTAGCAGTAGGAAAAATACAGTGAGCATTTATCACTTGTCAGCCAGAATTCAGCATCAGCTGGCATTTCTGAAAATGCTTTGCATTTATAAGAACATGCACACCAAAGAAATTCTAGCACTCCCTGCTCTCTGTAATACTTCCTCACCAGATACACACACAATTTGAGTTGTAACAGCCATTTCCTAATTATTCTGTAACTCAGTTTCTATTTAGAGCGGTCTGAGAGGCTTTGCTCTTGCTATGAAAAACATACTCGAGCCATCTTCATCACATTTACTGAGAGCTACTGCTTGTTGTCAAGAACTAGGCACACAAAGCTCTTTCCCATACAGTCAAGAAGAGGGATCTACATTTTCAGGACTCTCATTTCTCAGTCTGCCTGAAGCTATGGAAAAAGGAAATAAGGAAACACAACCGTAGCCAAAGATAAGAAATTAAGCGACTCAAGATGACAATGGCTAAAATAGTAATTACTGCACAGAAAGTCTATGGATGATTTTGTAAGTGTTAGAACTCCAGATTGAAAAAAAAGTTTTAAAGTTACACATTTTCTGAGAAGATGGTGATTCAGTCCTCAAAGCACCTTTCACAAAGAGCAGTCTAAGGCCCTGAGGAATACATCTGGGAGAGCAAGACAGAGTGCAAGGGACTCAGGTGATTAGTCTGGGCATTGCTTCCCTGGGATGTAACACCTCTGAGTGAATAAACAGGGGTTTTTTAATATGCTGTTTTGAATTAGCCGTTGGTCCCAGCACCCTAGAGAGAGGCTTCTACCAGATATCTAATTCTGTTTCCAGGCTCCAGCACAGGAGCAAGTCAGGGGTCCCCAAAAGTCCAAGTGCAGAATGGCGCAGGGTTTAGGCATAGCACTGCAGGTTGCAGATGGGTGAAAGGTTGCTTATTTCCATAGAATGTTTGCAGCCAAAGATAAAGGTCATCACTCTGTGTTAAATAATTAGGGGTCTTAAAAGTACAGCACAGACAGGAGGCAGAGGCTGATGTAGCTAGTGACGTGTTTTGTCATTATCAGAAAAGGTAGAAGAAAAAGAAAAATCAGCAAGGGAAATGGCAACAGATATGTTTTCCAGGAACACAATATATTATGCATGCATGTATATAAGTGTGAGAAAGAAGTTCAAAGTGAAAAGAGATAGATAAAAGCTCGGGGCAGGGGAGAGGAAGAGAGTGAAGTGAAAAAATGAAGCATTGAGAGACAAGTGAACTAAAATATATCTGTGTGTGTAAGTACACATATAGTGTATACAAAAAAGTGATCAGGGGAAAAAAAAACACTACTGGAAATGAAAGGAATTTTGCACATAACTAAAGACCACTCATGAAAGATTTGCAAGGAGATGTCAAAGATGGGGATGGTCTGGCAAATCCCTGGGGGGGTTTGCAAGGTGACGTAAGAGGTCAGAGCTGACTGTCTTCTCCATGCTAGTATTTATCAGTGTAGGAAAAATGAAAAAGAAATGCACTAGAAGTTGAGAATTAAATAAGAAAAACATGAGCAAATAAGAAGAAATCTCTAATAAAAGACAAAATAGGCCTAAAAAATAGAAATAGATTAAACAGAAAAAGAAATATGAACCCAAATATAGTAATGTGTCATGGCATATGCTAATAATATTAACAAAGAAAATGAAGAAGATATATTCTTAAGTGTGTGCATATGAATTTATACATGATCAATTTGAAATAGAAACATTCTGTTTATTTAATATACTTGAAATATAAACCCATGAAAGTAGAAGAATTTGTAAATATTAATTCATGTTTATTATTAGGTATTACTTAGGATACTTGAGCAAGATTTCTGAAAGACTTCATTTTACTACATGGTTTAGAGAAACCACAGAAGCAGTCTGGGCAAAACTTACTTCCTTAACAGAAGACAAAGTAATAAATACTTTGATTTGAGATTGACAGTGCTTCCTGCAACAAGGTTTTGGTTGTATAAATGTATTTAACAAACTTGTAATAATTTACAAGCACAGTTCACAGTTCAGCAGTTCACAATCATGCTCTAAGAAGCAGATACTTGCAGTTAATAATACTGCCTGTACCATTCTTAGTAGTGATTTTAAGATGTAGTAAGCTTTCATCTTGCCCTCTATGAGGTAATGATCTCAGTCATTCTAATGAGAAAATCCTTAAGAGGTTAGGGAATGCAGGAAAAAAGACAAGTCTGCTCATAGAACCAGTGTCAGCCTAACAAAACACATCCGAGATGGATCATTGTTTGGAAACACTCGTTTGTGAAGGTGCATCCCAGCCATACAAAGATCTACCATACTGATCACAACAGGGAAATCTCTGTTAGTTTTAAAGTGCCAAATGCTCTTAAAAATATAGGAAAGAGTAAGCACGACTGCCCTTGGGGATTTTTCCCTTCACTGGGGAACTGCAAGAATATTTGCAATAATTGGTAAAATTTTTCTGGCCAGAAGTAGCTATACATCTCTGATACAATCAACTTACACTTCTATAGCCAACAGAGAAAAACGTTAATTATAGTACCATACTAACCTCTTCCTAAAGTCAACAACTGAAATGGATTAAAAGAATCATACCCTAAAATAAAAATGTCCCTTAAAGGGGCAACTGACACGGCTGCAGAGGTCTGGACTGCAAACATCAAAATTCAAATAAAGATGAAGACATGCATGGCTGTTTCTTTAGATCTGGAGTGCACTGCAGAAGGTCTCACAGGCTTATCACCTACGTTAAGTAATTTAAATGCTTTTTTTGGAGCTCACATGAAATATGGCTAACTCCTATCTTATTTCATCTGTATCCAACCTGTGCTCTAAAAAAAAAAAGCAGTCCTAACTTTTGTTCCTGGCTTCTTCTTATATGAAAGTTTTTTCACACTTTTCATGCCTCCAATTATTTTTCCTATCCAATTCAGATTTGTATTACAAATCATTTGACTTTATATTTCACCTACATGATTAATTCCCTACAGTAGACCTCAAAGTCTAGGCAGAGATAAATAGGTGAGTATAATTCACCTCTGTCTGAGAGGAAAAAGATTTATTTTGCATACATATCTATGTGTGAGTGGATTAAAATATGTTGTTTTGGTAAGTTTATTGATTTCAGAGTTTCCAACAACTCACACTTTAAAATGCAGCTAGTAATTTTCAGGGCCTAATTTCAGGCTTCATAAATGGCCAAAATATCAGCTTATACATTCCCCCCCCAACAACACAATCAAGCTGTTTTTTGATTTCCTAGACAAAGTATTCAAGACGTAAATTTCAACTTAAGTTACAGAAGCATAGGTTGCACCACGCTTGCTGACATTGTAGGACAAGGTTCACAGCAGATCAGCAAGCACGAGTAGTACAAACTGTATTATTGTGAGGTAATACTGAGGCAATCAAGGAACTGAGGCCAGTGAGCTGTCACGGCCTGCCCATCACCCACTGTCCATCGTAGCTCATGCTTTCTTTTGCCACACAACCAGGTGGCACCAGTGCCTCTACCCAACCCCTCACTGGAGCAGGACTCCATCCACCCTTGAGAGAAGATCTAAACCCCAGTAACTGCAGCTGACTTTCACAAATCTACAATTCACTTCTACGTTTCATTTTGCTATTGTTCTTTCTTCTCTCAGTTCTCTCTGTCCTCAGTCAGAAGCTTTTATATATAGTTTTAGAAAGGTTTTAAAAAGACAGATAAAATCTATATTTTTCACAGGAATTTTCTTGTTCAAGTAAAACAGCACAGAAATAGAAAAAAGAAAAAACTAACTACCCTACAAGGAAATGAGAAGTGTTTGTCTTCAGAAAAGGCAAGGGATGTATGCCATGGAACATTTTGCTCTCAAGTAAAACATAGGTAAAAAACATGTAGGGGGCATGAAGGAAGGATCAGTGGCAGAAATGTTTGCAGAGAACAAAAATTCTCCAGAACAACTTGCTATAAAGTATATTATCACGTTAGATGCAGCACTGAAGCACATGGTTTAGTGGTTAACAGGTGGGGCAGGGGGGGGTCGGTTGGACTAGGTGATCCTTGAGGTCTCTTCCAACCTTAATGATTCTATTCTATTCTATTTCCAAATACTATAATTTCCCCAGATACTCCAGCAAGCTTAGATTAGCTTTCTTATTATGTAAAACCTGCCATCATCTTTCTGTCATATTTTAAGTTGTAATACAGAAAGACACATTGAATTGTCACCATGAGTCACCCAAAAGCCCTTCAACTCATTCTTTTATTAATATCACTTTTTCATCTCAAGCAGCACACAGAAAAGGCAACATGCAGGCTGCAGGAATATTTTACCTCTATCTCTGTTCAAGTCTTAGTAGGATCCCTATTTGTTTAGGGCTGTATATATTTTGGGGGGAGCCACCATTTAAAGACTTAAGAAATGCCCAACTGAAAATATATTTTTCTCCTTTAACTTGGAAGGCTGCTTTCTTTTACTTTATTTGCCTCATTTTCAGCACTTCCCAAGGGTCACAATCAAGTTTGGCTGAGTAGGTTTCCTGCAGTCCTCTGGCTTTGGAGACTGTTTTCTGACAGATGTGAGAATCCTTTGACCTTTTAGCTTCAGAATGCTTCATGATGAGTGATTCAAACTTTTTTTTCTAACCTTCCTTATACGAATACATCAAAGTTACTACTCGATGGTGAGAGTTTTATCTACAATGAAAATAAATCACTCCTATTTATTGCTATTTCAAGTTTGCTACACCATTCTTTATAAAAAGAAAAGAAAAGATCAGTTATGACCTGGTTGCCAGTAGCTACCTGACTACAATACACCTGTAAAAAAGCTCTAGCTGTTCCTGACAAGCAGGGTTTCTGAAAGTTTAAGTAAAAAGAAATATGAAAAAAAAAAAGAGAGAATGCTTTAGGAAGCTGATTCTGCTCTGATTTACACCAGAGGCAGAGCTACCATAATATATAATGCTGGAAGATGAGGGCATATGGGTCCCTTCGACCCATGACCCAAGCTGAACTGAGTCTCTTTTAGCAATTCGTAGGCATATTTGCAAGGCTTCATCAAGGACACATAGCAATTTCTTGATGAGACTGTAAGTCTATTGCAATGATTTTCCTGTGGTGTTCTCTGTAGGGTCATTCTCTGCCTTGGGATAAATCTCTGGACTTCTTGGAGTGTATTTAGAATTTGCTTGGATTGAACTTTGCACAGTTTTTGTTAAAGAAACAATGGATTCAAGGCAACACGAACAGACAAGATGAAGATAGGAAGACAATTTACTTTCCTGATTTTTGCACACTGCCTCAAAGGAAATCATACATTAGCCAGTTGTGTGGTTTTTTTCCCTTAATGCATAGCAGTGTCCACAAGAGAATATTTTTTTAGATTTTTCATCTACAGGCAGTCTCCTCACATAGTGCTTCATCTTGCAGTTCACAGATGATCCTCCATTTCCAGAAGCATCATCCTGTGGCCAGCTAAATACTGAAAAAGAAGCAATACTCATTTTATCTCTTCATGGGCTACTGGAACTCGCTTTCATAGAATCACTAAGGTTGGAAAGGACCTCTGAGATCATCAAGTCTAACCATCAACCTAATACCACCATGCCTGCTAGACCATGTCCTGGAGTGCCACATCTATGTGTTTTTTGAACGTCTCCAGGGATGGCAATTCAACCACCTCTCTGGGCAGTCCATTCCAACACCTCACTATTTCTGTGAAGAAGTTTTTCCTAATATCCAGCCTAAACCTCCCCTGACGCAACTTGAGGCCATTCCCTCTTGTCCTGTCGCCTGCTACTTGGGAGAAGAGACCGACACCCATCTCACTACAACCTCCTTTCATGTAGTTACAGAGAGCGATCAGGTCTCCCCTCAGCCTCCTCTTCTCCAGACTAAACAACCCCAGTTCCCTCAGTCGCTTCTCATAAGATTTGTTTTCCAGTCCCTTCACCAGTTTTGTTGCCCTTCTCTGGACACTCTCCAGCAGCTCAATGTCCTTTCTTGTATTGAGAGGCCCGAAACTGGGCACAGTACTTGAGGTGCGACCTCACCAGAGCCAAGTACAGGGGGACGATCACTTCCCTACTCCTGCTGGTCACGCCATTCCTGATGCAGGCCAGAATGCCATTGGCTTTCTTGGCCACCTGGGCACACTGCTGGCTCATGTTCAGCCGGCTGTCAACCAGAACCCCCAGGTCCTTCTCTGCCAGGCAGCTCTGCAGTCACTCCACCCCAAGCCTGTAGCACTGCCCAGGGTTGTCGCGACCAAAGTGCAGGACCTGACCCTTGGCCTTGTTAAACCCTCATAGAGTTGGCCTCAGCCCATCGATCCAACCTGTCCAGATCTCTCTGGAGAGCNGAGCCCTGGGGAACGCAGCTAGTGACCGGTCGTCAACTAGATTTAAACACCATTCA